>JAOEGS010008621.1:0-62498 GCA_025447755.1 Corythornis vintsioides | reverse complement strand
GTTTTTTCTATATATATATAGAAAAAAAAAAAGAAAAAAAAGAAAGAAAAAAAAGAAAAATAATCTGGATAACTATGTAAAACTTCAACTTGAAGTAATCTGAAGTGTTGTTAGGCAAAACAAAGGGATTTTATTAAAGCAGAAATGTGCCTCTTGCCATATATGCCTTCCCAAATGCTCACAGATGCATATGTTAAGGCTGCAGAAGGAAGTTTATCAGGGATCCAGCCTGATCCATGTTACTCAGCACTGGGCAAAACAGCCCTTAAAAACAATACAAAAAAACCCCAAACAATCCCACCAAACTACCAAAAAAACCAACACTCCAAATCTAAGTCTTCCCTAGGCAAACCAGCCCAAAGCTTCATCCAGCTCTGTCACCTAATGAACCCCAAATCTTTAAATCTGACAGAAAACACATCAGCCTGAAGTCATAGGCTTCGGAAGACAAAATCCACTGGCTTTTAAAGGTTAATTTCCAGGCACATTGGAAGATACTTTATGTGTATGGCTCGGTTGACTCCACTATTCATTTAGCAAGTTACAAAACTGTTGGTACATTCTCACCATTCTCTGCACTGGGACATTAAGCTGTGGGAATTTTCCTCTCGACACTGGTATTTTATTATCTGCTTCTGTTGATTATTCAAATTGCATTAGATGTCAGGACTTGCTAGATTCAAAGACCTCACTGAGATGAAGGCAGTTATATCCATCACAGACAATGCCAAGGAAATGAGTACAAAAGCTACACCATCCCTCAGAATAACAAGTGAATGGTATGATATAAAATATATCTATGTCATGCTTTATTTAAACGTCTCTTGAAATGTCATAATAGCTTAGATTTAATATGGGGAGGTGTGGAGGAGGGGGAAATCCATCCTATTTCAAGATCATAGTCTGCAGCGAGAGTCAGTGAATTGCACTGTTTTTTGGCCCTCACATATATAATTCATACCAAGCTCACGTCTGCAGCACAGACACACCCCAACCCTGTAAAGCATAAGGCATTTATACAGCAGAGGAACAAACTAATAAAGAAATTACACTTCCATCTGCCCCTTCAAAGGAAGGACTTAGAGCAAGAGTAGGTCTGGTCTCCAACCACCCTAGCAGCTTGGAATATCCTCGGAGGACAAATAACAGCTGAACTTAAAGACAAAGCAGGTCCAGCCTTTCATTCTTCCTGCCCTCAAGGTCACCTGCACCAAGAACAGGCCTGCCCAGGGACCCCAGGAGAAGCACCTTTGTGCCTCATTCCCTGACAAGTCTCCCTCCTGCCTGCTTCACGTGCAGGAGACTCGCCCAAGCAGAGATATTTGATCCCCTGCCCTCACTCAGGCAGAAACAATGGGAAAGAGCCATTGCACAGCCAGAAAATTGAGTTTGCTTTTGTTTAATACATTAGAAGAAAAAAAAAAAAGGGGGAAGGGGAAAGCAGAGATTGCCTAATTATTCTCTCAGCTAACCATTTTAACCTCATTTTCTCCTACTAAGTGGATATCTTATGTGATTTCTGTGCTAAAAGCAGCCGAATGTCAGATACATTGATCTTGGCTCCAACCTTCTTTTTATAGGGTTTGGATCTACTCTGTTTTGGCACCATATTATTGGTTCCTATTAGTGTCAAAGTGCCACTTTCTGTTTTGTTTTTGCCTTGTTCACAGAGTTAAGCCCTTTGGAGGGCAAGTGCCAGCCTAAGTACTTGAAGCAGCTAAATTGCCTTGGGAAGAGACACTCAGTGTTCCCAGAGCATCCTGCCAGTGCTTCCATGAGACACAGAGGAACCAACAACATGGGGAAATAAATAGCTAATGAATTCACTGCCTCACTTCTGTACTGAAATGACTATGGACATCATGGCCATCAGGTGCCCATCGACCAGCACAGTGGGACCAAACACTGCTGGTTGGAGGGTCCCAACCCTCCTGGCTTGTAAGCACAATTTCAGTCTGAAAGATGACAGCTCTGTCAAAGGAGAGAGGGAAAGGCCTCTGCCCTTCACAAGCCCCAGGTTCATTAAATGATTTTTTTTGTTGTTTTTAAAAACTTTCTTCTGCATTCAGAGCATTCTCATCTTTTTATTTCTGTTACCTTCTCCAGAAATAGTGGATGCTTTCTCCAGCTCCCTGCACGCTCTCTAGAAAATAAGGACAAAGCATTTTTCCCCCTTTCTACAATGCTACACTCTATAAAGGCACATTAATCACAGAGCTCACGTTCATTTATTCATGCCATTATAGGCAAGAAATATTCTTTGGTTTTGAAGGTTTCTTTCTCTAACAAATGAAGGGTGAGGTCCCAAAAGAGAAAAAGAAAGAAGAAAACAGAAATAAAAAAGCTACATGAAAATATTAAACACGGAAGAATATTGAGCCAATGTATCCATGGATTTCTTGCCAAAATCACTTGAAAGACTTTCACAACTGAAACCAGGACAGAATAAAAGGATTTAAAATACTAAATGAACATGCTGAACAATTAGAAACAAAATTAAAAGTGAACAGAAGTGCTGACTGAAGAAATTTAGCTGTGACCTCAAGGCATTTCTGCTATCCACAAGAGCCCAAGCACTTCTCAGGGGCTGGAGTTACCTGTCCCTTGTCAGGCAGTGTGAGGACAGGGGTCCTGTTTGTGTCACTGGCACTGACTAGCATAGCCAAATCCTCTTCTCTGTCCCCAACACTGTGACAAGGTGAGCAGACAGGGAAGAAGTCAGGAGTGAACTCCTTTTCCCTGCTCCCAAGACCATAGAACACTATAGGAAGGAAAAAAAGCCACCCACTCCCAACTTTGTAGATAGGATTGTTTCTAGGGTCTCTACATCTGGACAGTGGATCCCCAAACAGGGAAACCACTGACCTCCCACCTGTTCCCTGATGCTGTGACAACAGATGGGAACATGTGCTGCTTCCTTCTCAAAAGGTCATCTACTGAAGGTCAACTCAAAACGTGCAATAACTGGGAGGGAAGATAAGTGTCCAAGCCCACATCTGATGTTCAGCAGAAGCAAGGAAATGCCTTGTGCTTGACTTTATCAAGGACAAGCAGGGAGTTTAGCAACTCACAGACAAAATCAGATACCAGAGTTTCTTGCAGCCATCTGGCAGAGCAGTTTCCCTTGGCCTGGCTCAGCTGAAGCAGAGGGAGGTGGTTTTAACAGAGGTCTGGGAGAGCAAAACAGTCACCCACAAGCCATGAAGCAACAGTTAATTCACAACCTTTGCAACCACAGGACCAGGTGCAAAGCACTGTCCTTTTGCAAGACATTTTGAGGAATTCCTATTCCCTGGCCATCAATTCTCCTCACTGCCAAGAAGGATGTTTTTACAGTTATTTATTCTGCTCACTGTGTGAGGCAATACTGACTGACCCTCTTTTTCCATCTTTTGGAAAACAAGGCTGCCTACACCACTGCATCAGCCCCGAAGCAGAGGTCTCTTGTCAACTGAGTGACATGGCACTGCTGAACAAGGAGAGGAGCCTGATTCTCCAGTGCATGTTAGTATAAAATTTCACCATTAATAAAATGAGAGGACACTACACTGACACTTTCACACCCAGCCACAAGTCATAACCAGGTACCAGGATCTAAAGGAACATCATCTTCTGCAGATGTCTAAAAGCAGAGGAAGGGACAAGCACAGTACTAGCTGGCAATTAGAACAAGCAATTGTAGATCGGTTCAGATTCAGGGCTTGGGACAGTCAGGAACCCTTTCCTGAGGGGCAAATGGGGATGAGAAGTATGAAAGCAGAGAGATGTAAACAGAGCCAGTGTTAGGTCTGGACCAGTTGCCAGAGAATCCTACCTGTTTACCACCTCAGCCTGCCTTGAAGAGGATTCAACACCAAGTTTCAACTCAAGAGCACCAAAGACAAGTAATAGATGCAGGTTTGGGACAAAACAGAAGGAACAGCTAACAAGGTGCAGTGAAAACCAGGAGCTTGCTGTCCACACCAACAGCCTAACGAGGCAGTGTGGTCTGTGAACATCTCTTGCAGGAAGATGTTATCCACAGGAATGGCAATTGCTCTCAAAACCTAATTAGGTCTTGCCTACATCAAAATATCAGAGTGAAATAAAGGTGTCCAATCCAAATTTGTCAAGTGCCTTCCACATTTCCATAATTGATGGTGTGGTTTTTGACAGAACCATGATGCATGAAGTCAAGATTCATCTGCAAACTGCAGATGATGAAAACATGATTAAGGGAACAAAAATCAGTCTTGGAAATGGTGGTCTTAATCAACTAGTTTCCATTCCTTGAATGCTTGGTAAAGTCTATTTTACAGGCCATTTGCAAGTGACTAAGGAAACCTAAGTTGTGCCAGTAATTTCCTGTAACAGCCAGAAATCCCAGTAATCGATAAAACAGAAGGTGACTGCAAGTTAAGTCTTCCAAAACTCCCTGTTCAAATTCCAAGTTGGCCATTATTTTGTAGTTAATCATCTGTCCATTTGTGGTGATGAAGGAGGCAGATGTTTAATTAGTTTTAACAAAAAATTCCATTAAAAATTGTCTTGCTTCTACTGAACTAGATTTATAACTTGTGTAGACAGAGACGATTGAAAACACAGAGAAAAATATTCTGTGGGGAATCCAAGAAAATCTGTATCTCAGAGTATTTTCTCCTGCGCTCAGGGACCTTCAAGGTCTGTAGACTCGGGTAGAAGGAACATGTGCATTTTTCAGCTGTCACTATCATTTATTCACTTAACAAAGGAAAAAGAAAAGCCTAATTATTCATGGGTCCTTTTTTTAATTTGCAGGGTTAGTGATGTTCAAGGAAAAAAAAAATAAAAAAAAGAAAAAAAAGAAAAACACACTGATTAATTACCCCTGCATTTAGAACAGTAAAAAGATAGTGGTGTTTCCAGGCAGGTAGGTCCAGAGGAGAGTGCTCAGGAAGCATTACAAGCCACAAAGTTATTCCAGCCTAGTGCTAACATCACAGGGTAGCACTCAGTTTGCAAGCCTCTGCAGTTTTTGTTTGCATGTTTTTAATTAATATTTTTCTCTGGGATGTGTTTCAATGTTATTTTGCCCAAACAATGTCATCAACATAATTTGCACACCCACCCTCCTTGTGTACAAGCTCACCAGCATCTTGAATTCAGCAGATCCAACAAGAAAAGATTTTTTCTTTCTGTGCAAATGAAATTGAGCTAGACTAGGGCCCCTTTTTTCTTTTTCTTTTTAATGAAAATGTCATAAACACCCCCCCAGCTGTAATAGGAAAACCTTTCACATGCAGACAAACTGTCAACTATAAGAAGTTTCAAGCTCGTGTTGTGCAATCATATTTTACAATTATTCTGCTGAACACAAGAAACCTTGTTAGTTTGGAGCTTCAGCCTTCCCAGTGCCCTACACGTACAGATCCAGCCCCAGGAGGCTGCTAGGATGATTTTCCACTTGTTGCAATTTGCTTCCTCTACTAATTAACCTGCTATGAAGCTTGATGCTCTTAAAACATTAAAAAAAAAAAATAACATACACAACTACATCAACAAACCCCACAATTCATTACTTGCAAACACCAATAAAAACATCTTTTGGGGCACTGTACAACCACATCCATGTAAATTGGGTTTAGATACAAAGCAGATAGGTAAGCTGAGAGGACTTGCTTTTGATCACAGAAAAAGCCTGTAAGCACAATGAAACTGACCTCTTTCAGGCTGCATTTTCATGTTTTCCCATTTGAAGGAAGAAAAAAAAAAAAAGAATATAAAAATAATAAAAAATAAGTAATAAAAAAAAGGAACAAAAAAAGAATTGCAACCACATTTCTTTCAGAGCACACTTCAGCCTTATACAAAATTGAATTTTTTTTTCTTCTTAAATAACACTCCCCTCTTTGCCATAGTGAGCAGCAAACTACATTAGCCAAGACCATTTTTTAAACTGCTGTTAAGGAAAACAGGTAAACAAAATCCTCTGTCTAGACTGGGCCTGAGAAGCATCCACTATAACCATCCAAGGAGAAAGATGCAGGAAGAGCAGAACTTTTTTTTGTGGAGGAAAATACCTTACATGGAGTTAAATTCCCTCATCAGTCTCAGTCTCAGCCCCAGCACTTTCTTGTGTAGTTCACATGCATCTGATGGGAGAATTTGGCCTTTTTCTTAGCTGGAGTCAGTCTTTTAGAGGGACTGCAACACCCAGCACCTTGGTCAATAATAGCATCATTAAATGCCCGCAGCTGGTCCCCAGTGCTACCCTTCCTAACAGACCTCACCCCAGCACTGGCAGCCTGCAAAGACTCATGTGGGACAAGGAATAAGAGCTGTGAGTCAATACACAAAGGAGCAAACCCCAGCAAAAAGGGACTGCATCAGGAAGCTCCTTGTGTTTCCATCAGGGTCCTCAGAAAAGGGCAAGTGTGGGAGGTGAGCTGTAAACCCAAGGGTCACCTCCTACCTCCAGATCCATCCTGCTCCCCATGGCTGGCCTGAGCCAGCAAACCAGTCGCCTCAAGGCCATTCCCTGCTCTGAAGTACCCAGACAGTTTAGATGATCCTCCTCCCTTTCTAAAATGTGTCTTGTCTTGTGTCCAGGGCAAGAGCAATTTAGATAGCATAAACAGAAATAAATAACTATCAAGCAAATAACAGCAGTGTGGAGGGAATGGCATCTCCCAGGGTGCATTAAGACAGTGTTAAGAAACACAGAACAAGCTGCACTGAATAACAGATCAGGAAGAATAAACTTTTTTTTCCCTCCTCCCTGCTGAAATCCCAAGGCATATCTTGCTCAGCTCTGAGGCAAAGTGCCAGCACCTCTTTGAACAGAAACTTGTTTCCTGGCTAAGCACAGGGACTATGAAACTCTAGTTAACCAGAAAATGTCCTGCTCTCAATACTCCAGTGGGTGCTGAGTTTTCTAAACAATAACTTTACCTCCCATGACAGTAACCTGCAGAAAATACTAGCAGGAGGACTCTTTATTCCTCACTTTTCCCAATTACAGTTGGCCATTGTCCTCAGCTCAGACACAGGTTCCCAAAACCCAAAACAAAACAAAAACAAAAACACAAAACCAAAAAAACCCAACACATTAGATCAAGACATAAATGGCAGTGTGTCCTAGGGAAGAGCAAATGTAAAACTATCTAAGGAAGTCCATTCATCTGACAACAAGTGTGCAAGATTTCCCAAACAAGTTATGAAGTGAGCAATCATTAAAATATACAGTAGTTATTGGAAAGCAGTATAAAATGCAGCACATGTTTATAAAGGGAAGCTCATGCCAGACCGTATCCAGTATCTTTAAAAAGATAACTGGTTTTCAATGGGGGAAATGTGGTATGACTAATTATTTGGACATCTGTGAGGAACTTGGTAATAAAACTGCGTGAGAAATTGCTCATTGGAACTAGAAAAAAAGGAAGAGTGCTACAAGAATTAGTAGCAGGTGAGGAACTCAGCAAGGAGGTGACCAGGACACACACAGAAGGGATATCAGTCCTGGATGAGGCTCAGCTCTCATGGATTGAGCTTGAGGACAACCTTGTCTGGCACTTTCAGTGCCCACACTGGCTCAACAACTGATGGCAACTGGGTGGGAAATACCAGCTCCAACAAGGAGTTGTCTGCATGTCTGTTCTTGCCCTCCCATTTTTTATCTTAGACTAACCTTAAAAAATTAGAGTCACTGCTGGGTTGCTATGGTTGACGAAAATTCAATTCTCACATCTCAGGTACTAATAAACTTACATGCAGAATGAGCTTTTTTCAGGGAACGTAAGAATTTATGTCCTTTGATGTAGTCAAGGATAGTGACAGGAATGTCCTTAGTTTTAGAAAAGTTATGTGGAAATTGTATGTCATAAAACATCCATTTTCCAAGCCTGCAGTTCTCCCCACAGCTACAGAACAGCTTTGTTTCTTCATATGGTTTCAGTCCATCCTCTTGTCTTTTCTCTGCAAGCTCAGTGGCATCACTGCCTGTGACAAGATGGGAGATTTGCTTCATGCTGACAAAGGGGAGATGCAGATACTCCATGTCCAGCTTTGAGCTATGGATACTACAGGGGCATCAAGGATGGACATCAAATGTGTGGCAAATCAGCTGCCCCACAAGGACCAGCAGCAGCAGTCCCCAGCACAGTTGGACTTATTCCAGTGATGCTTTGCAGCACCTAAGGCTGTTCTTCTTAACCAAGAGGGAACCCCTTGGAATCTTATGAGTGTAGTTTAGCAAAAGACACCCATTAGCAAAGGAAAATATTTAGCCCATTTGCCTTCCATCAGACAAGGAAACTTAGTGTTGCTTTATGGCTATTAATCAATACTCTGCTGGCACCAGTCGAGCCCAACACCAATCACAACACACAGATTCCCTCGTCCATGCCAGGCAGGTTCAATACCAAACAGACATTGGTCTGGACCATAGCTGGCTGTGCTGCTGCTTGAGATCCTTTTCCACATAGGCACCTTCCCCTTGCCTTGCAGGAACATGCTCCCACCTCGAGGCAAAGTGACTCTTGAGCTCCACCATTGTGAAACAGGGCCTAAAATGCATCATTTTCTCCATATTAGCAAAGAGGCAGATACTTGTAGCAGCATCAAAGTGTCTGTATGGCTATTAAAGAAATAAAAATCAGGAAAGGCTGCACACACCAAGGGGTACAAACCACTATAAAAATTCAAATTGGACTTCATTACATTGAATAAACTTCCCCCCCAAACCTACCCCAAGTCAAGTCATTAAATGGAAGTGACTCAAGTGCTGTAGAGGAAAAGAATATGAAAATTCTTGAGAAAGCCAATGCATAATTTTCCCATCTCAAGGCCATAATGCGGCAGCGCTAGGAAGGTTTCCTATTTTGGAAACATCAGGCAGTCACATTCTGTCTCCATCCCAGCATGCTCTAATCAAAAGCATCCCCATCTCAGGTTCAGCAGCTATTTGCAGGAACAGCCAGCAGCATGCAAGCGATCAGAGAGATTATAGAAGAGACAAGTCCCACACCGCAAAGCCTTAGCTATGTCTCCTACTCTCATGAAATGCATGTGTCTTTGGGCTTTAATATCTCCATCCACTGCTGCACAGAACAGACAGGAACAATACAGACAAGATGTGAGCAGTATGGCCAAACCAGACTTCCCAGGGCATCGCTCTGGATGCTAAAGATACTTTGGTTTAATTGTACTATGTCATGTCTTGTGGCCTCCGGTGCAGTGAAAAAAGCGGGATTGAGGCTGGTAGCAAGGTGAGAAGGTTTCAACCAGCCTTGGAAGCTTCTGCAAAGAGCAACAGCACTTAAAATTAGACATTGGCTTTCCAACAGGAGACAGAAGGTCCAGTCCTGATGTGATTTACAGTTTAGCTGTTTTAAAGAGGCTCAGCTATGCACTGACTCACTGTTCTGCCCTCCCTAAAACCAGAGGTTCAGACATTGTGAAATGGAAATCAATGTCAATGAGCCAGAGCTCACTTTTCATTACAGAAATAATGAATAAACAGCTACTCCTCACAAAGGGCAATAGGAAACTTTACAAGACAATCCGCAATTTGAATCTTAACAAGCTTAAAATATATGAATACCACAAGCATTTGATCTTTTATGAGAGGGAGAAGAATATTAATTTACTGCTGAAGAACATTTCATTTTTTTCACCTCCCGTGATGAATATCTCAGTCAGAGAAAATCAAATCAGTTTGCATTACTACATGTATATCATCAGATCATACCGAGGTACCATTCCGGACATAATTGAATAAAATTTTTAATCTTAGATGACATTCAAACATAAGTAAACAGTTTTCTCACTATTAAAAAATACCACTTTTACTTAACAGGCAGCAGACGCAGTGACAGCTTTTAAGGAGACTGCGGTATTAAGCAGACCAAAATGACAGAGCTGACAGCATCTTCTCAGTGGTCTTTAAAAAACAGTTTGCTTGCAAACATTTAAGTCATTGAAAAGATGAGAAAATTGATACAGATTATAATCCAATCTTTTTCTATTTTTCTTCATTATTCTCTTACTGCTATTAGCTTTTGGGGAGAATATGAGCACCTTGTCCTAAGAGTGGATATGAAATAAAAATTATAATTATGGGAAAAGGCAATACATAGCCTTGGTAATCAGTACTTTTTATTTCTGCTCATTTCTAGGAAGGGATACCTTGAAATAATTCCATTGAAGAATGGAAAGCTTTCACCAAAAGTCTTCTTTTAAAAGAGATGAAGAGAGAGCTTTGTTTCTGGCACAAGAGAAGCTTGTTCAGCTGCTCCCATCTCCCAGGTGCCCTCTCTAGTGTTTGCTCCAACTGGACTGTCACAGTCCTGCAGAGAGCACACAGCTTATGGGATCACTAACAAAACCCCTGCAATTAAAACTCCAATTTTCTTCAAACCCTGCCTGTAATCAGTGATTTGCCATGCAGGGGGAGGACAGGCTGCTGCTGGCACAGGGCCCCCTCAGGACACAGCCTTGTTTCCCCTGTGCCTGTCCTGCTGAGTTGAGCAGCTCTAGGAAAGCAGGACAGCTCAAATGCTGGTGATCAATGCTGCTTCTTCTCTTCACCTTTCTGGGCATGCCTGCCTTTTCAAGGATTTAAGGAAATAACTGTCCTCTGGTCTATAAGACAGAAGACTTCTAGGAAAAGGTACTATATCAGAACAGTGATGTAGTTAGAAGAAAAGAAAAAGAGAAATAGGAAGAAACCTACCAGCCTGGAAGCCTTCATCACTGCTTTTTGCCTTAATACAGATACTGCAAACCTCTCTCTAGACATATGAGCAGTTAAAGAGTTTGCAAATTTGCTGAACACTGTAAAAGTGGCTCCACCTTGACACAACAGTTCCCCCAATATAACCATCCTGCAATAACATCCTCCTGAAAGAGACATTGCTCTCAAAAATCAGAATACCTGCTAAAAGGAATGGTATTCCAACCCCTAACATTCTGTGATTCTGTATTGTACAGACTGCCAAATTTCTCCAAAAATGCAATAGTCCATGGGCAACCAGTAGCCTCCAGGTTAATCCTGAGTTCACCCAAGCCAAGTTCCCCCAGGAATTGCTTCAGACAGCACAGCTCTTGGCTTCAGTGAATCAGTCTCTGCCTCTTCATTTGATCTATAGATTAAAATATACCCTTGTCCTGCTGCCCTGCACTAGGCTCAGTCCTGCTTAACCTGCATGATGCTCACTATGTCCCCATGTGTTTGGGAAACCCCTGCAGTCAGAATTGCTCTCTGTTGAGAATGGCTAACAATCCAATTAGCTTAAAATTAGCTGGTTTTAAGATGCAAGGCAAGAAGATATTTAAGTCAGGAGGAATCCTCGTCTTTAATTAACTTTAGTGGAAAATAAGTTTGTCAGATCAGGTATGGATATGTTTGTTTTGGTTCACTGGATTTCTTAATAAACACATTAGCTGTAACGTGCTATGCTGAGCTTAATTGCAGAGCTATAACAAAATTCAATAAAGAACATAGTTAACAATTGCTAAACTGCAGTTGCTCCTGTTATTGCTCCTAGTTATTACAGATGGTAGTGGTCATCTGACTTCCCTGGAGCCCAAGCAGAGCAGGGACTGCAGCAACCCATGAGAAGCAGAAAAGGGGAGTGACCAATAGACATTTAAATAATTGTGTAGCAGGGTTTTATAAATTTCAATTTCTGTTAACACTGCTTCCCATGGAGAACAAACAGCTTCAGCTGGCACGGTCCATGCTTCTGTCACCCAGGAGTCATTCTGTTCCCTCACCAAGAACTGAGCTAACTGTGAGCTTAGCTACAGAGATGCTCCAAAGAACAAAGACCAGTACTGCTAAGCATTTCAGCAGAACACCAGGATGGAGGATCAGGGCATTGGTCATTCCTGTAGGGCTCATTTACAGGCCAATGAGGAGTAATGAATCATTTGACTCTGCAATTCAGTACGTGGCTTTAAACCTCTGTTTCCAAGCAGGAAGCTCTTGGAGGGAAGAACAGATAGCAAGAGGAAGAACCACCACTACCTCCCTCCTGCCACGTGGCATTCCATCACTGCTGTAAGGATTACAAAGGTTTGCCCAGTTTCCCTGGGTAGAGGGCATAGCCAAGCACAATGCACTTTTTTGTTCCGTAGTAGCACTATCAGAGTCTCAGTCAGTGTTTTGGGTATCACTTGTCCGTATGTTTGTAGAATAGTAGGGGTTGGAAGGGACCTCTTAAGATCACAGAGTCCAACCCCCCTGCAGCACAGGAACACCCAGGGCAGACCACAGAGAAACATTTACAAGGGGGTCTTGAAAGTCTCAAGAGAAGGAGACTCCCCGACCTCTTAGGGCAAGCATTGCACAGGACTTGACTGATGAGGAGCGCTCATTTTGCAGCAAGAGGAATCAAAGCCTCTGCACAGGTGATGCTCCTCTGGCAATAGAGAAAAGCTAGACTTGGTCTGTTGGAGAGTCACACCAGTATGGTACTTGTTCAGATCAACTGATGACTCAGGAGCATCGCAAGTGTAAAACAGTGAGACCCTGTACTGAGAGCAGCATGGAGCAGCTCTACACACACTGCATTTTGTGAAAGGAGACACTTCCAACCCTAGGGAGCTATCTAAGCACAGCCCCTCCACATCCTAACCCCTGCAAGTCCCACCCACGATACAGGCTGACCAAGGCAAGGAGCAGCAGTGACAGAGACAAATAATTCCAGGTTTGACATCACTTCAGATTCCTATTCCTCTTGATAAGCTGAGCAGCAGCACTTCACCAACACACACATATATATATATAGAACACACATTCATATGATCCCCGAGATGGACATCTTCCTTTCTACCCATATCCCTCAGTCAGTGCACAAATTAACCTGTCAATCAATCATTCTGCTATCAGCACCTATGACCATATATTAACTCCAGTGATAAGATGAAGTTTAGGTATCAGCCTCTAACCTCTAACTGGTGCAAATGAGTTTACACAGCTCATACTTTCACAATCCCATGAGAAGCAATAATACCTACTACCTCTGGTTTAACGATGAGCACAGACTGTGTCTCCATACTTTTACAGATACCCTGGAGAAAGGTGAGGGGAAAATGCACTCCATAAGCATACTGATGAGTTCCATAGAAATGCTCCCAGTACCTATTAGGCCCTCTAATATGATGTAGTCTATTAAGGGGAACTCAGTCTGGATGAATTACTGTACTCTGTTCATTTTATGAGCAGTAGGCAGAGCGTATGTGGACAGAAAAAGTTCTGACTAAAATTTAATCAGACAGAAGACAGTGCACAGGGTTTTTGCTGCTGTTCCACCCATCATCCCTCAAGAAGAAAAAAAATTGCTGTGCTGGTGGAGAAGAATTACTGCTACACTGGGGGCGAGGGTTGGGGGCATTTTCTCCATAAGACAGACTCCAAAACTGTTCATTTGCTTTTGTCTCTTCCCAAAAGCCAATCATGTCCCAAGCCATCCATTGCACATATCCTCAAAATGGTGTAATTTGTTCCACTGTTTAGTAAAGTCCATTTTGGCCTAAACCAGCAGCAATTTAGCAAAGCAAAATAAGTTCAACTTCTTTTGGTAGGTGAAGCATATTAGTCATGGAAAAGATCTACAGTTTTCTTCCCTCCATTTGGAATTGAAGTCTGTACTTGGCCTCAGGTGTTTCAGAGCATTTATGTTTGGAAATACTGGTTGTCTGCAAGTTAGATTGTGCATTACCATTCAAGGGAAAGGGCAAATATTCTCCTCAAAGATTTTTCAAGTGTCTGGTGCCCTTCTGACCATACATCTCTTCAGACCATGCAGCCATCCGAGGAGGCATCACCGATGACTCAGCTATCATTCTTTCCACAGTATTTGGTGAATATTCACTAGTCAAAGGTGGTAACAAACAGCAGAAAGAACCCAGTTTCAGTTTTGCCACAGCAGAAAGCATCAGCTAAGCTCAAGGGAAAGATTTAGGAGGACTAAGAGGACAGGAGCAGTCAGCAGCAAAATATTGCCAATTAACATGAAAAGTGCACAAGATGTTCATTCTATTTAAGCTAGTTAAATATTGAGATTAAATGTTATGAACTATTAAATAAAATTAAAGCCAAAATTAACTGCCATGCACACCACGCTTCGCCTCATAATGGCTTATTAGCAGTGCTTGCTGAGGAGCACACCCCCCACACACCACCCATGCTGCTCCCTCTCCAGGGGCCTGTCTGCAGTTGAGGCTCCCAGCAAAGCTGGTGGGCAAGTGCTCAGTGCCTGCAGTTCACAGCTTGGCTCTGTCTGTCCAAGCTACAAACTGCTGATGATGTATAATAACCATCATCCGTCGCCTGAATGTCTCAAGTGACAGTGCTCTTTTCAGAGCAGCTTTAAAATGCCCCCCTTCCACACGTTCTCTAATTAGTCACTCCTAAAAATACACCCTTTGCCCCAGAGACCAACGGGATTAAGTCTCAGATTTTTTTTTTTTTTTTTTTAAAGACATGATATTTTCGTAGGAAGAAAAACTGGTAAATATATGGAAATGAACAAGCTCTCCAAAAAGGTTCTCTAATTTTAAGTGAAGACTGTTCTGCATTACCAGCTGTTTATATGCATTGATTGAAGGCTTAATTGACAAGGGATAATTGCTTATTCTTAATACATGGTGAATTACATTTTTCTGACTCAGCACATCATGCTGATGAGAAGCCTGGCAAAACACTCGTGACAGAATCAGTTTGCAGAGCAGGAGCTGCATACACTCTCCAAGAGGAGCAGGTCACTTCTCTACTTTGACTGCTGCTGCCTTGCCCCAGGCTCTGGAGAGCCACGCAGAGCCTTGAAGAAAGTTCACAACATCACCCACGAGAGCCTGGCCTCCTTAGCACAAGAAACAGCTCAGCTAATATTGCTACAGAGGTACCAGCAAACCATCCTGTTGCGGTTTAAGGGTGAACAGACTGAGTGTGGGGGGGGGACAGGTGGTAACCGAGTCAGAGTGCAGCTGTTATTCCCACTCCTTCCATGCCACACTCCATAGAAGGATACAGGGAGTTCAGGGCAGAGGGCTCTGCTGCTGTGAGGGCTGGCCCTGACTCCATGTGCGCTGTTCAGTCCAATCCCATCAAAGAGCAAGTTTTGTCTACAGCCCTGTATCCCCTTTCCTTTAATATTCCTTTTTCTGTTTTTCTCCCATTATTCATTACATTTGTTGTAGTTTTAACTTCAATCTTGGCTGAGGCATTTTTCTTTTTCCTTATTCCCCTTTTTATCCTTCCCTGGGAGGGAGGGGGGGAAGGAGGCTAATAGAGAGAAATCCTGCTCTGTTGTTTCACATCAACTTGCCCTGAGCCTTAAAAGGAGACAGAAAATCTGCAATCAAGGAAGTACAGACGTGTTCTGAGTGTACAATAGGACCGGAGTTCAAACCTGTGAGAGTATTTAATACTAAGAGTACTCACTAGTCAGGTGAATGTAAGAGCTACTTAAGGCTATGAGCATTTAATAATGCTGATAAAAATTAGCAAAGGCTGATAATTGCTTTGCAGAAAATCCAGCACTAGGAATGTGTGGGAGGAGGATTCAAAACCCTGTAATATTTTGAAAGTAAAAGATGTTTGTCATTAAAATTCTTCACAGCTCTTTAAACTAGGAAGAGGTTTTCCTTTAAGAGTTTTATGGATTTGAGAAGCACATTTGGAAATCTGTTCAAAAGTCTTGGAGATTAAATAGGAAGAAATTGAGTGTCCTTGAGTCCAACCAATTCCCCAGGCCCAGCCCAAGAGTAGCAAGATGCCTCCTCAGTTTAGCATTGCTTGCAGGGTGGTGAAAGGTCTTGTCAGTGTTGGCAGAGATGTCACACACAAGATGACAAAATTCTTCCTTGATCAAATGCTGATTTTGATGCTCGAGCAAAGGCTTCAGGCAAGGGAGGCAGCCCATGTATTGCTTTATGGATATTCACACAACCCACCCCAGCCCTACGACTTCAAAGGCTTTGGATGAGACCCTCACACTCCAGAAGCATCTCCAGCTCTGTCTTAACAGATAAGCTTTGAAATCTAAGGCAACAATATTCCAAGGCTTTTCATTTTCTGCATGTTCAGTGGAAAGATATTTAACCTAATCTTTTTAACTCTGGCTACAGAGAATAATTGGCCAACAGTGGCAGATAAGCAGTCTCTAGTTAAGTCTCCAGTTCCTTTTACAATTAAGGCTTTCTTAGAAATAACCTATATCACATTTAATGGATTTTAAATAATTAATGCTTATTCAGTAAGTTTCACTGGAATTAATTTTATATCTAAACAACACTTCTGAAAGGTTGAAATACAGTATCTCTTTAAATTAAAATCTGTTACTGAGAGAGATGTGATCTAGTATTCCCTTCGGATTAGTGCCAACATTAGCAAATACATTTATCGAGCAACTTTACTGCTCCAAAGAGCTCTGAAAGGATAGAAAATAAGTTGCGTATGCAGAGATCCAGGGTTCATCTCCCCTTTTGGGACACCTAAATGAGTCCCCTTGCTGCCAGGCAGGGCAGGGGCAGGCAGGCCTGGCTGCTGACTGCTGTGTGCCAACAAAATGGCTCTGAAAACTATCTGTGCCTTGGTCTGGCACTGGGGCTGCATGCAGCAAAGGCATTGCCCAATCTAAGCAACCAGCAGCCTGCTCCAGCTATGCTCAAAAGAGTACTAGAAATGTTGCAGGTGAGTGATCTGAGACAGGTTTATAACAAGCCATAGATGGATCCAGGCAGTGACACATGGTGCTGGATCTGGCAGGGCAGCTGTCTCTGTCTTGCTGTTTTTCTAGGCTTTTCATGGCATTATGTCATGCCCAGTGTGTGCCACAAGAGACACCTGTGCCTGCAGTGGCTGAAAAATCCTTTGACCAGGCAGTCTGCCCTGAAAGCTCCCAGTGTGTGTTTCAGAGCAGAGCAGGTTCCCACCCACCATTCAGCACTGGGAGCCCCTTACAGCTCCATCACTGCTCAGGAAGGGGTGGCACAGGCAGTGCAGCCCCAACACCCAACAGAGACCCTGTGAAGGCAGGTGGCTCAGGCCTCCTGCACCCACTTGAGGAGCTTCTGGGGTCAAACCCCTGGGTGAAGCTGCACAAGTATTTATCCCAGGTACACATAGGAGCAGTTGGTTTAAATAAAGCCACAGCAAGCTATTAACACAGGCTTAACCACCCGAGGAGCATCTCAGTGCTGAAAACTGCCTCCCTCCCACCCTCAGCTTAGACTCTGCATGCCCCAGGACTTAATGAACCTGGTCCAGACAGAAGGCCACACAAACTCAGAGCAGCTGCTCCCCCAGTCTTACCAAATAAAAGGATCATTGAAGACTCTCAGCAAAAGATAGATAAACAACTAAAAGCTCTGCTTCTCAAGTCTGCACCCCACCTCTCCCTGCAACAGCATTTATACTTTTCACTGCCTTGAAATTATTGGATACAAAGCACTGGACAATCTGAGATCAGAATACTGATATTTAGCTTCCTGTGCTGTCTTAGAACAAGTATGTTTCTCAGCTTTTTGTTGCAAGGATAAA
This sequence comes from Corythornis vintsioides, assembly GCA_025447755.1. NCBI lineage: Eukaryota > Metazoa > Chordata > Aves > Coraciiformes > Alcedinidae > Corythornis > Corythornis vintsioides. The sequence goes on along the minus strand of JAOEGS010008621.1, from coordinate 44,992 downwards.
GTAAATAATTTGACTTTGTTTACTATGTCTGTTTATATACTTTATTACTATATTTATATACATACAAACTATGTTTATTTACTTAGTTCTTCAGTATGCAAACAGTGTAGAGTGTTCACGATCAGTCATAACATGAAGTGTCATTTTACTACTTCCACTGGATAGATTCTGTTTTATGTTGTGATTTTATTTATTATGTTGTGAATCTCTGTTTTGAAGAGATTCACACTTCAGTCAAAAAACGTGTTGGGCACAATACTCAAAAAAAACAGTTTAGGATCTTGAAACAATCCAGGCTAAGGCTAGCAAATAGTAGAGAAGATACATTCCTCAAAATACATGCCCCTGGAATCCATGCAGCTGTTAGCCAGAGGAAATGTACATGTTTCTGTGCATCTTATTCAATAAGATTCCTTTTCTTTCTTATGATTTCTTAACTTGAAGGCAGTACTTATAAATGTGGTTACAGATTGTAAATGCTTATGCATAGAGTTGCTTTTCCATGTTGTTTCAAAGACTGAATTAATCCGTATTTCATTGTGAACAGAAGTTGGGTTTATATCAAATCAGTTCCATTCCTTTAAAGTCTAATAGATCTATTTCATTAGAACCATATCTTTTGTCTTAAGTGCTTTCCCAAACATGCAGATCCCCCTCACCCCAGTTTGTAAACTTTGTAATATGAAATTTTTGATGGTAAGCAATAGATGAATAAAACTGTCAGTTGAGATATGATGGAAACAGTAGAGACCCATCTGCTTTCATGAATTATTCACATCCATCTCTGTCACAGTTTGTCAAATTGTACCACATAATGCCAAACTATAGACTATGACACACAAAACCAATGATTGGCTTTTGGCAAGATGGCACTGTGAGAAAGTTGAAACTTGGTAGAGTCAAAGCTACCAAGGGCTGGATATGAAGCAAGAAGCCAGCAATCAAGAGGATGTTCATGCTGGAGCTTTGCATTTCCAACACTGCAGGCTCCACACCTTCCATTCTCAAATGGGCCACCCATCATGCTGGGAAAAAAAAAGCCACAGGCTGCTGTTAAGGTTGGAGTTCAGAGAGCCAGAGCCTCCAGCTCCAGGGACACTGGGGCTGCAGAAGGCATGGCAAGGGGAGCACAGCACTGCACCAACATTGCTCCCTCCATATCTTCCTTTCTCATCTGCACCAACATTGCTCCCTCACACTCAAGCTGTGAGGATGAATTGTGTCTTCGAGGCATTTTAAGGCTCCAGCCGTGATGCCCAATTAACAAAAACAGCCAGTTCCAGAAGCACTTCCAAAGCACTAGGTACAGATTACTCTGCAAAAATACAGCCAGCAGCTTACAGTCCCCATGCAGTGTGTTTTTCAGAGGCTCTACTGCACCTCACCAAGTGGAGTTGTTTTCTTAATCTACTGCTGTAGGCTAAGGGTTTAGAGGCAATACAATAGAAAAGAGGAAAAATGAGGATAACCCAAAGCAACTAAACCTGCTCAAGAAAACTGCTGGATCATTCATCAGCCAAGAATTAAATGGCAATGAGTGTTCAGCTTGGATTTGTTGTAGTGCCCCATGAGACACTTCTAGCCTGAATTCATGTGTCCTGCATTCTAAGGGTATGTTGACATATGCAAGGACATAGGCCAGGTCCCTGCATATATGTGCTGACCTCCATCTGCAGCAAGTCCCTAGTGCAAGATGTGCTTTCCCAAACTCCAGCTTTGAGATGGGACCTCTGTGCCCATCATGGTCTGTCATTATTGCTGACATATAAAGGAGTTCAGAACTCAATGCTTGGATAAATGGCACCAGTGTGGTTGTCTCAGCTGGAACTCATCCTTCAAGGTGTAGGTGAGAGCTGCAAGGTGAGGAAACTTCATACTGTACAGAGCACACTAGCCCATCAAGATAAAGTATCTCTGTAGTCAGTTGCTGTATGAAAACAGACTTCTGTCAGATATTTACTATGATCCTACTAATCTAAATTCATCCAATCCTGCTATCAGGGAAAATAAGAGGGGAAGAGACATCAGGGGAAATAGGAAATCAAAGATACTTCCTCTGCACTTCAAAGTACAAGAATTATTGAGGTATGTCCATAACCTTGAGAGCTCTTCAAGTGATACTCAAAAGAAATTACCCATGACTGTTGAACAAGCTCTTGTAGCTCAGAAGATGAGACAGTGTTATAGCCCAGCAGTATTGCAGAGTACTCTGTCTCCCCCATTGCAGTGTCTCTTCACACTACAGTTAATGGGTCAAAAAGATGGAGGCTCACATCTGTTATTTGAGGTGCTTGACATCAGTTTATGGGATGGAAACATATGGAGCAGGTGTTTGAGGGACAGCTATGCTGATTAGCCTTAAATTTCTCATTTTATACCTTACTGATGCAAGCTAATTTCTCCAGTAATCTGAGTGCCAATAATTGGTGGCTGAAGGACAAGGCGATTGGACTATCTTGTCCACACTAGCCAGGATTAATATCTGCTGCAACAGCATCAGGTGAGCTATTAGATGATAGGGAGCAGGAAGGGTTAAAAGGCCAGTCCAAGGCAGGTTTGGCATTATAATAGGGTGCTGATAATTAGGACCACAGGCTGGGGAGAAGAGAGGGATAGTCCAAGGCCCAGCACAACAGGCAGTTCAAGTCACTGTTCTAGTTTACAGACACTGCTGGTCCTACCCAGGGTGAATGGGAACACAGAGAGCAAAAACCTCAACAAAAGCTGAGAAAATGAGTAAGGAAGTGTTCTAGAGATGCAGACCACATAATTACAGGCAGACATACCTAGCTGGCTCAAAGACAGAGGTAATTGAACTTCAAGTTCATTAAGGATCTAACACAAGACAACCAATGACTTCAAGTGTCAGCACTAAACAGAAAGTGGGAGATAAGCTTTTCAGTTCAATACCAGTTTATTTTGCATACCAGAATCCCAAAAGAGCAGCTTGGGCACAGCTGGGAATGGGAAGTGAGCAAAATTTTCCTGCAGACTCATCTGGAAAGGACAACAGAGGGACACCAGGGAAAACCACTTTACTGGATTGTGTCAAAGCTGGTGGCAAAAGACAAAGGGAGAACCTGAGCCTTCTTGCTGCAGGAGATGCTGAACAAACATCAAGCTGTTCCCAGCAGCAAGGCCACTGAGGGCACCAGGTGCTTTGCAGAGCTGGACACAGAGCCACATATTGCCATCCCACTCCTGGTGGCAGCTCATGTCCCAGACCCTGGTCAGATCCACCCTCAGTGGCACATTTGCTGCCTCCCAGCAGAATGGGGATGCACACAGTGCTTCAGAAGAGAACAAGCTGCCTCAGACAAACAAGAGAACTTGAAATCCTGCCCAGCAAATCATCCCCTTCAAAGAGAACTTTCCGATCAGCGTTTATTAATTCTGGAGTGTGGTTTTGTTTCCAAGAAACTTTGTCGGCTGCAACAATAAAAAAAAATTGCTGGTTTGGCAAAGTTTCTGATTGAGAATTCAAGCAACAGCATGCGTGCTTTGCTGATAACAAAATCATATACGTTTTTGTTTTATAGTCACTGTTATTTGCTGCAGAATATTTATGGGATGTGCAAAAAAAAAAAAAAATCAGTATACTCAGCACAGCTCAAAATTCTTTACCCTGGACAAGTCTTTTCTCAATCAGAAGTTTTGTCTGGACAAAGTACAGATGTTACCTCCCAGAGTTACAATAAAATGACATCTCTGGTGCACACACATGGGCCAGCTCTCCCCAAGAGGCATTAGAGCAGGTAGGAGATGCATTCACCCATGTCCAAGAAATCCTGCTAGCTGGGGTGCAACAGCTCCTGTGGGCTGAGGTCAAGGAGGCAGAGGACCTTCCAGAGGTCATCTAACAAGTCTACTGCTGCTTTGAAGCCCCCAGGCTCCCCTCAACTCCTCTCAGAGCCCCAGCCACAGCATTACTTCATCCAACATACAGCACAGACTACACCAAATAAATCTCACCTGGAAAACCTGAAATTTAGTTCAGCCAGAGGAACAGACTTGTCCTGCTCCTATGCACAAGGTGCATAGAAGCCTACTTAACAGTTCATTTTTCCTCCTATATATTAATTTAAATCAGAACATTATAAGCTATTTCTAGGCATCCTAGCTTTTGAGTGTTTTATCAGACTTGAAAGTTGAGGGGTTTTTTTGATGCCTCTTGCAGTTAAGACTGGAAGCATAAGGCAATTTCCAGCCTGGCTCTTGCCTTGCTCAGTTTAACTAATAGATCTTCAGGCAATGCTGCCAATTACTTGATTGTTACTAGATCTCACATTGCCACCTCTGAAAACAGTGTGTTGACAGACACCGATGACTGTAGGTCAGAGCAAACAGCTGGCAAGTGGCTACTAGTGTTTCTGTGGAGGAAGCAAGACTATCAAGCCTGGAGTATTTATCAGACTGCAGGAGAGCTGACTTGCCTGCTAAACAGCAGGGTTGGGTTTTTTTCTCTCCATTCAGATGAGGAAGGAGTAAGAATCTCATAGAGCTGTTTGCTGGAAAGGAACAGCTTTCCAGTCCAGCAATAGCAGCTCTGCCTAAATAACTGCTGTCCTGACAGCCAGGATATATTGGCTTGCTACATTTTTGAAGAACAAAATTCATGGATTGGCAGCTACAACCCCTACCATTAATCATCTAGATCCAAAGATCTGACCTTTGTGCATCTCCAGCAGGGCCCTTTGTTATGTAAAAAATGTCTTAACCCCCAAGTAATGGTTCTAACATGAAGATTCAAGAGCCCAAACTAGGACCACGTGTTTCCATTGAGACAAAGCACCACAATACAAGTGGGGGCCACTGTGAAGGGTCTGGAGATCATCTGGGATACCTGCCTTTCTTAAGGACAGGCACATGCTGGAGATGTACAAGTCTCCAACTCGATGGAGAACTGCAGCCTGCCAGGTCAGGATGCCCTGCTGAACTATTCAGGTGCACACTGGCCAAGTATGTGCAGACAGGGCACTTCTCAGTAGTTGTGATGTATGTGCCATCATTACTGAACACTGCTGGTTTCCTTCATTTCTCAGTTAAGCTCATCAGTCCATAGAGAGGCTATTACTGTTATTGATGGGCCTTGGACCCCAGGAGTCCTCAGACTTCCAACCCCAAGAACTTTCAAGTCATGAATTAAGCCCTAAGAGTCATTATTAAAAGAGCTCCAACCATTGCATTATTTTCATCTGCCGTCTGCTTAAATGCTTTAGGCTATACTTAGCTCAAGGTTTCTCTCCACAAGAGCTAGAAATGTACTTGCTCTTAATGAAAAAAAAAAAGAGCAATTGTCCTGGAGTTATGCAATGATTTGAAGTTTTCATTACTGTGGTACTTGCAGTATATGCAAAATGTTACAGGGCTTTCATCTTGCGCTTGTATTGCTGAAAATGGGGAAGGATGACAACCCAGGATATGGTCAGGCTCATCATTTGTTCTAGTACCTTTGCATAACACAGAAATGAGACTGTGCCATAGTTCACATCAAGACAATTATTTTCTTATGTGCTTGCCTGCACTCCTCATCTTTGGTTTTAAATCACTAGATCAAGAGGAATTTGGTTTACCTTAACTTTTTCACTTGAATTAATTTTCAAGACAGAAAAGGGAAATGGGAAGTAGACTACAGCTTGTTTCCTTATCTGCTCTGCTGGATCCACCCCAGTCCTCACAGAAAACAGCCTTCTTTCACCAGCTTTCATCAAGAACTATGTTAATGGTAACAAGAATATTTGCCCTTGAAAACATGACTTTTTAAATTTTGCACTTTCCACTTTATCCAACTCCCATTTTCCAAGTCCTAAAGGAGAACAAAGCTCAGCTGCAGCTGATTAAAATATGTTCCCTTCAGCAGTTACACTATATCAAGTCCATAGACTTCAGCCAGAAATAACCTGTTTAGTTTTAATTACTTCTTATTCATGTAGTAGAAAGTTTGTGGTTACAAGTTAGGATCCGGTGCTCCTTAAAAATCAGTGAAAAAATGGCACCAAGATAAGATGGGCTTGCAAAAGGGAAAAAAAAAAATCTTCTCTTTAATTATAGTTTAATTTTTATATTCAGTAGGAATTAAAGGAAAAAACAGTATGCTTTTCAGGTTGGACAGCACTTCAATTTGTTTTCTTCTTTATAAAATAATCCTATTGGAATCATCTCTCTGCATACATTCAGTAACTCTATTTCAACAGAAAAGGAAGCCCTACCCAGAACCATCAATAGCTTTAACAAATATTGAAAGGATTGCTCTACAAATACCACAGCTCTGAAAGAACAGCAGCCAGAAGGTGGATGCATCATCACCATGCATAAAGCATCCACAGTGTCCTTGCTATGCAATAGGCTCCTCTATATAAGTATCAGCTTACTCAATAGCAATATGGATGCCCATAACAAGAGCTGTTCTCCAGGGCTCAGGACTGGATCCTCTCCAGTTTAATATATTCAGACACCACCTGAAGTGACAGGTTTGAGTTCTTGTGCTCAAAAATGTCAATGGCATTCTGAGGTGCCTCAAGAAGAGTGTCCAGCAGGTTGAGGGAGTTTCTCCTCTCCCTTTGCCCTGGCAAGATCACAAAGGAACTTTCACATTCTCATTGCTGTTACATAATAGCTTCATTAAGGAGTGAGCCATTCACTGAAGTCAGTGGAAAGAGCCTTTAGTTGTAAAAACGTGTCTGCAGAAATAGCTGTGCCTTGTACAGTGCTCTGAGCAGCTCCAGCTTACATGGATTGACACTTCAGAAGTTGTGAGCAGATTGACAGCTTTGAGTCTTCCCACCATTGACAGGGACCATGCACTTTGCACAGTCCCCATTGCATTTTTGGGTGGCTATATGTCAACAGGAAAAACAAAAGTTTCTCTCAAGACCCTGGATAAACCCCGAGTTTACACAATTTACTATTTCATAACACATCTATCCTGGCTGAACCAATTAGTATTTTCTGCTGCTGATACCAAGGTCTCCTTTCTGGAGAGCTCCGAGTGCTCCAAAGCAGCTGTATCACTCACAAGGCCACCAACAATTCCTTTAATAAGTAATTTTTAAACCACCTACCACACTCAGCCATTCATGTCTTTGGTGCTCATCTGCTGCTTTACAGAGGCCCTTTGTTAAGGCACAACATGATTCACTGGAAGCTCTCTCCAGGGTGAGCCAGTTTTCACAGAATATAGCTTTAACAAATTCTACATAGCCAACTGGAAAATTAAAACTGTCTCTCTTTCTCTCAGATTTATTAAGGTTGAAGTGGTCTTTAAGTGTCTTCTCAACATGCTGCTGCTATCTAATCGATGATAAATTAAGAGTTTGGTCAGATTTTCTTTTACAGAAGTTGACCTGGTTATTAGAGACTATGCCCTGTGTGTTACTTCAGTGCAAGAAAAAAACAACCGTAGCTTGCCACAAGTGCCCAGTTTTTGGTGTTTGATGCAACCTGACCCATTAAGCATCACTCAGTACTACTGTTGACTAGAAATGAATGCACAGCATCCTTTTGATTTGGCTTTATGGGAGAACTGTAACAGCTAGAGTTTAAATGGCTTTACATTGGGATGGTTTGAAGTGCTAAGGGGACTAGACTATGAAAAGTCAAGCAGGTCCACACAGTTCCCTAGGGTCATGATGACACCTCCTCTACAGTCTTCCTGACAGACAGGAACACTGTCTGATTACCTCCCCCCCATCTCCCCCTTTCAAAAGGACAACAGCTCCATTTCTAAGAGTCAAGGGTAGCTAGTGGTGGTAAAAGCTAGGGCTGCCTTCACACATACCAATCCCCACATCTGGGAACCAGACGTTTCCTAAACCAAGAACAGAAAAGGCTCAGAAGCCCACACCAACCTTCCCCCAGGGCACATGCAGGATCTGCAGGGATATCCCCACAGGGAGAAGAAAAGCATCACCACAGAGACATCTTCCTTCCAACCAGCATCTACAGTGTAATCCTTCAATCTCTCCCCATGCAGGGCAGCCAGACACCAACCTCACTCTGCTGCTTGACAAGGTCAACCCGATATCTTTCGTACGCTCAGTTGCAAGGGACTTCAGACACACAGAACTGATGGCTGCAAGTCTCCCATGTGCCTGGAGAGATCCTGAAACAATCATGTGTTCATTTCAGGGAAATTATTGAAAGGGAGACAGGAAACAAATGTAATCCACAAGAAAAAAATAGTTTCTATTTGAGCATAACAGATAGCCCCGGGGAAGATGACAACCTTTGTGTGTTTGTTGATAGAACAAGCCTATGATATGACCAGGCTGCAAGGGAGGCTAATGAGTTTCTGCAACTATTACTGAAGGTTTGCCCAGCAGAAGCTGGAGATTAGTGTCATTGCTCAGGCAGCAAAGTAGGGGATCTGAAAAACAGGACAAGCCCAGGAACCTCAATTCAAAAAAGTTCCATATCAGACTGGAACAGGTACAAAGAGACATAAATGTTTAGTTAATCTCACAAAAGGAGATTAAAATTAGTTCATTTTGGTTTGCAAATGAAAGACCAGAGGTACAATCACAGCCTTTGAATAGATCAAGACAATTACTACCACCAGACCCTGCCTATTCTTACACCAAGAGCTGGAGTGGTCCCTGTCTCCACCAACAACAGTGTGTAAGAAAAAAACCAAACTAATAAAACAGCAGCAGTTTTGGCACAAGAGGAAATTTGCATATAAGTTTCCAGCACAAGCTCATTGATTAGTTAAATGTCTAAGCATTAGATGAAAGCAAGTCTGGAAAAGCTGTCTCATAGAGGGGGAGGGAGAAACAGACAACCCTCCTTAAAGGGCATCCTACTATGCAGAGGGTGACACTGGGGCACAGCCACTAGCAGCTTGGTCTGGACTTTATTTGCTTCTGGCAAGAATATCTACATCAGCATAATTTTCTTTTCATTGATGACTATCTACCTCCCAGGAGGCTGTTTGAGCACATCCCAGCAGCAGCATCTGCTTGCAAGTTCCCTGAACAAGACTAGGATTCTTCCTTGAGCCAAGACACTCCATTAAGCTTTCAGATACTCTCCTTTTTCCCCTAACCCCACACAGCAATCTGTGGGGATACCAAAAGCCTCAGTAGCATCTACAAAGCTGTTCATATTTTTCAGTCTCCTAATCAGTAAACATTTCCATGAAGCAATTGCAAGGGTTTTTTTTTTTTTCAGAAGAGGGGGTGGGAAGTAAGTTTAATATATTGAAAATTTAAAAAATGAAGGGCAGGATAAAGCTAATTGAACTTTGTTAAATTATAGACCTGCTGGCATGCCAGTGCAATTTTATCATTCATACTTAGCCTAATAAAACCTTAGGCCCTTAATTTATCTCTACTCTAGTACCATCCTGCATCACAAAAGGGCTTGCCATGGAGCAGAGGTCAGGCTAGCTGCAGAGTACCATGAGTGGTAAATACAGCTGACTGGTTTCAGCAGCTTCCCTGCAGGACTGACATCAGGATGCTCTTTTCTGAGGATAAATCAAAGAAACAAAGCACCTGAGAACTCCTTTGCTTTAATGCTCTGTACAACAGCTTTGCTGTTGAAAATGGGCACAAAGATGGGCAAGTCTCACCTGGGTTTAGCACAGTGCCACCAACACACAGCAATAACTCGGAGTTCATGCAATTGCTGCTCTTCACGGGCCAGAAAGAACAGCCTTCAACACCCTGGTCTATCCCCTCACTCCTCTCTGCAGGGGATCCATTCCAGCTGCAGTGATACCTCCCTTCAGCTCCCTCACTGATTTCCTCCTCAGCATGCCCCAGAGTCTGGGCACAGAACCCACACTCATTTCTTGCACTCACAGGGCAGCAGCACCACCCTGGCCACCTCAGACAAGCTCATGGCCATAATTCTGCAGCTCCATGATCACCACTTGCCCTCAAAAGGATCACAACAGCATTAGCTGTGTTATTTTACAGGATCTTTTGCAGCATTTCCACTTTAAAATACTCCAACTACAGCACAACTCAGCTAATTACACCCCTTCACCAGACCTCACAGCCAGATATTTGAGGAGCAGAAGTTGGCACCACCTCATAAACAAGAGCAGGAAGCAGCACAAGACAAAAAAAAAAAAAAAGAAATTTTTGCCCATAAGATGCATCAGCTATCACTGTCCTCAAAGCCTAAAACCTTCCAAGGCCTTGGGGAAAGATAACTTTAATTTTCCCATGCACCAGAACAGACAGCAGCAAGTAATGGAGAAAGGAGTAGAAGCCCTCAGACCTCACTGAAAGTGGCTGGAGCACAATGACATTGCTGTGACATAGCTCTTTCTGTCCTGTTTAAATCCAAGTTGTTATCAATCTCATGCATTTTCTGGGGCAGTAAGAAGCACAGCATAAAGGCAAGTCGAGCTTTGAGATAGTCAGGACTAATACATCAATTTCCCATTTTGGTAAGATGCATTTAGAGGATCTCCCATAGACCACTCAAGCACTGCAAAGCATTTAAGCTGGGGAAGCTGGAATCCTCAGGATTTAATCAGCTTCCTCAGCTCAGTCCCAAATTGCCTGTAAAAAGGCAGAGCTGTGTACCAAGTGGTTGCCAGGAGCACATCTGACCCCAGCAGTCAGAACAGCTAGTGCTGGAGCTTGCATAACCTGCAAGACCAGCTGTATTTTAGTCCCTAGACCTGTAGGGAGGTGTGACAGGTGTTTTGCACATCTTTTGGATTAGATATTTATTGCAGTTACCAGAGCTCAGCATGCCAACAGATCCCTGTTAGCCCCTGTCCTCATACTCCTTTGGAGCCCTTTTTTGAGTCAATTTACCCAAGATATGGATTCATCATGTTCTAGAAGATCCATGTGACTCCTCTTGCCTGAGACCTGAGTGAATTTTGATTTCACACACCAATTTTCTAAGTGCAACCTTCCTACTCCATACCCATTTCCCAGCAGGATTCACAGGACCTTGCACTTGAAGCTGTTCCCTGCCAGTCACTCACCCCTCTCAAGCCTTAAGCTCAGCCTGTGCACCAGTCATCCCAAACTGTGCAGTGTATAATTTCCACTATACATTTTAAGAGAATTTCAACTATAAGAAGCCAACAAGAAAATGAACAGCTGACTAAATTGTGGCAAAACTGACATTATGCATCGTTTTGAGGAATTATTTAATTTCCCTTATTGATACAAGCTATGCATTCATAAGCAGCTCAGTGCCTCACCAGCCTCCTGCCAGACCAAATCATTTTAGCTGGGAGATGAGAAACTGCAAAAGTTCAAGGTTGCCACAACAGCAATCAGGCTTTAAAGTCTGGAAATACTAGAGACAAGTAAGCAAAATATCTCTCAGCCTCGGGACATTCAAGATTCAATTTCACCTAATAATGCCAGCCACATGTGATGTGTGCTCGGCAGCAGCATGGGCAGAGTGAGGCCCATGCCAGTGTCCACTGGAGATGGCAACCACCCAGCAGGATGGGGTCTGTGTGAGCTCTGCAGTGGTCCCAGCCCCAAAAGGCACAGGAACACAGGGCTTTAGGGGTGGAAGGTCCCACCAGGTACTAAAGGGTACCCTGGAGAAATCAATACTCTCTTTGCTGCAAAGTTACCCTTGAGGTAGTTCTTACCTTTGAAGTTTTAACCTATCCCACAATGAAAAAGACCCCCAGAGCATCTCCCCCAGAATGAGAAGCGCTGTGTATCTATGCTGTCCTGCCATCTCTACAGGGACATCTCAGATGGCAACCTGTAGAGCTGCACTAAGTAAGTACATATGGTCAGGGACCATCTCCAAAACAGTAGTATTAGTTTTGATCCTGTGACAGACATATGGCACTTCTACCTTTTAAATGCCATCAGCTTCTCTTTCCATATTGTTCCTATCCAAAATTTGTTCTCTATCTCCTCCCTTTAATATTTTAATCTGCAACAGAGCAAGATTGTTTTCAAAGGAAAAGTTTGTAGCCAAATATGTCCATGTCATAAAATGAATGATTACACAGCTAAAGCATTGATGTTTCCAGGATTCATCTTACCTAAATATTTCATTTCTCCAGTGTGAATTATGAACCTCTTTACATAAATACTGATAGAGTTTATAGATCATTTCTGAAAGCAAAGTTTGATTAAAAAAAAAAAAAAAAAACCAAACAGAAAACCACTCAGGGGAGGGGATTTCAGTCTTATCTAAAAAACAGGTTTAGTTATCTACCAAAGAACGCATAGCAAGATGATAGATAGGTCACTTACTTTTGATAGCATTTTTATTTTGACTGAGAGGACTATCCTAAGTCTTGTGCTACTTTTGCCATTGTTGGGTTAATATAATGAAACATTTATTTGAGTATAAAACCATTAAGCATTGTCAGGAACTATCTGGGACTCGCCAGTCTGCAAGGATTTGGCACTGTATGCACCTCTTGTATTGTGGAATTCATTGAGAGCTGTCAATACACATTTCCTTCAGAAAATTAGAAAGCATAAGAAACCCCAAGGCAGACAAGATGCAAAACTAATGAGCTGCAATCAGTATAAATTAGCACCTGCAAAAGATAAATCCAATCCACAAGGAAAGAAAATATCTTTTATGTCTATCAGAAAAAATTAATCTAGATGCAACACAAACTTGAGAAAGTCACAAAATTATTTACAGCAAGACCTGCACAGTAACCAAAGTTCTGCAGCAAACCAAAACTCTGCCAAGATATACTCAGACACCATGAAGATGTATCTACACCATCCCAGGTAGGCAAGCCCAGCTCCCTTGTGCACCAAGCTAGCTTTAGTCTAGATCACAGACTCTTCCTGGCAGAATCAGATATCCACAAATGGATACACATCCAGGTCCTGAGCTGCAGCAACACCCACACCAGCTGCCAAAGGCAGCAGCATAGCTCTAGCACCATGCAGGCAGCAGAGGTGATGAGGGGGAAACAAGGGCAAGCAGCTCCAGAGCACAACACACCCTGGCTTACAGAAAGCAAAATTGGGGTCCCTCCACCTGCACTGGATCTTCTAGGTCCCTTCTAACCCCTAACATCTGTGATTCTGTGACCATGAAGGCAAACCTCCCCCTCCAGTATGGGACACTTCTGATCTAGCTTTTCCTGAAGCCCCTGGTTTGGGGTTCTCAGTGATTCAACCCCCAGTGCCCTGTTGCCTGTGTGCTTGCCCCTGGCAATCCAGATGCTTTTCATCTGTACTTTGATAAGCAGTCCTTCTCCAGGCAGGGCTGTCCATGCTCTAACAGACCCTACAAATGAGAAAAGGAGATTTGTGTCAAGGAGAATCCCAGCCTGGTATCACCAGCCATCCCAGCAGGTGACATAAGCAAACAGGTATGAATTTCATTTAGATCTTCATGTTCTTACTACATCTGGACAGTCCATGCAGCAATGTCATCCAGTAGCTCTTTCTTAACTAGGAGATAAAAAGCATTGATTACCAGCAAGCCTGAGAATCTCTCCTTTCCCTACTAGTCCAGCTTCTCAGGCACTCTGAAAAACACCAAGTGCCCTCTTGCAGAGGAAGGAATCCTATCTGCAAAGTGTTAATAGTCTAAAGCCACTTCCAAAATAGCTTGTACCAGATAAGTTTATCCTACATCTTAGCACTTTAAGAACAGCAGTTCCAAGGATATTTTTCCCCAAACAATTTATCAAGATTTATATCAGGTTTGGGCTCTCTATTCCAGCTTGACTTGCACAATTTTTCAGCATTCTGTAATAAAACCCCAAGAGGCCCATGACTCCAACACATGACATCATCCACTTTCAGGATGCTCCTGTGTTATGAAGAAGTAACTGTGTCAGGCAATAGGCAGGAAGAGAATAATTCATCAGTACAAAAGAAATAATTAAAACTCAGCAATTTATTTGGGAACACGTATGTGCTTTCGTTGGAGGGAGAACATCATCCCTGGCTTTTTTTTTTAATCTCAGGATGTGCTGATGCATTGTGACACTCTGTGCTTTTCGGTGCTCTCCATTTCCATCCCTTCCATTCGCTCAAGTGGGGCAGGCTTTCCAATGGATTGTCACCATTTAGTAATTACAAATATAAATGTCACTGCTGTCAAATGCCATAACGCACCTCACGCATCAGGACACAAGCTGTTTAAAATCAAACTATTAGAGAAAAGCTGCCGCTCTGTGAATACGCCTTGATTAAATTCATAGGCATTAATCATTTTTAATAAAAACTGAATTTTGTCAAGGCAGCAATGAACTTTCCAGAAGATATAGGAGTAAAATGATGCTTCCAGAAGGCACTGTTCCTCCAGGCATTGCTTTAGCACTGGAGAACAGTCGAGTACACAGTGTATAGCTGCAAAAAGCATTTTGTGAAAGTGACTTCTATACAGCACTTCAATGCTGCAAAAGCCCTGGAAGCTGCAGCTCTCAACATATGGCAGCTGCTCACCTGAGCACAAGCAGAGCCATCACCATCAGTAGGGTTGTCTGCATAAGCACAGCCCTGGCAGGCCCAGACTGGGGTCCACGGTAATTGGTTTTACCACTCTGTCAATCCCACTCCCAGGAAGAGGTTTCCCTGCCAGCCTGCTCAATGCCAAGACAGTTTCTATTTTCCACACTGTCAGTCTCAAATCCTATCAGATTTCAGACTGTAGAAGATAGATTATCTCGGCAGCATTATGACGGATGCACTGCTGAGGATGTCCAGTTACTCAAAGAGAAAAGGGTAATTTTTTTCCCCTGTGCCTTTCTATCCATGTCAGATCCATTTGCCATCCACTGCTGCGTTCATCTATGTCACGCCTGGGAACTGCAACTCTACTGAAGGGTCTGTGGCACGCATTAATTAATCAGAAACATGGTTTGATGGAAGGATTTAGCTTCTTTATCTTTCCAGAAAAGGAATATCCTGGGAAAACAAGCTATGATTACTTCCCCTATATATTAAAGGAGTTATTCTACACCGGGATCAAATCAGAGTCACAGAGTGGAGCAGCCACTTGGCACGATGACAGATTGCTGTGTCATTCATACCTGTGAATCTTATTTACAGAAGCACCACCACAAAAACATTTGAGCTGGCAGCCATTCCAGTTTGAAAGCAAATGCAGCTTAAAATGTTCTCTCTTCTGCAGAATTCACAACTTTCTTTTACAAAAATCAAGCACAAAATGTGTCTCTCTCCTCACAGTCCTTCAGCTCCTGCCTGTGTTTTTAATAAAGAGTCTTAAAAACATGAAGTATCTGCCAAAATACAGACAATGTTGATCTCATTGCTCAGTCTACTTATGAGAGTCCAACTCTGAGACCAAGAGCAGATAAAACAAAAATCTTATTTGGAACCAGATGGTGCTCAGCCTCAGTTTGCTTCACATATAGCCAAACCAGACACTGTATTCTGGATTTACACCATTGGAGATGAGTTACACCATTATTGAGTCAGCCTGCACTTCAAAAACTGTTTTCCCAGGTGATGCTGAGCCTTGCCCAGTTTGGGGTGAGCAGAGGCACTGGTAGCAGCCATGAGGATAGAAGATTCCTTAGGACATGTCAGAACTGAGGCAGCTCTCCAGAGTCAGACTAGACCCAATCTCTTACCCTTCCCCCCAACTTAAAATCCAATAAGGTTACACAGGTGTTACTTGCAGGCTCAGAGCCCCACCATGAATTAGCCATGGAGATACCCCTGCTGATCCCTTCCATGCCCTCGGGCCCATGCTACTCCCTCCATCACCCCAGTACAGCTGCATGTGCATAGGCAGCTGCACAGAAAAAGAAGACTGAGGAACTGATCTGGGCTAAAAATAGGGGCAACTCTTTGCAAATAGTCTCTTAAATTAGATTCAGAAGATGCAGCAAAACTCTGCTTTAATAAGGCTGGTTTAAGGAAACTGATATGCCTCTTGTCAGGGAGCACCCACCATGGCATGCTTAGCGCTTCCCAGGAGATGCAAGGCTTCTCCACACTGCCCTCATGCACATCAGCATCACACACCAGAGAGCCCATGGTCCTCAGCAACACCACAGTCCTACCCTGGGCCACTCCCATCCAGCCTCACCAGACAGACATGAAGCATTTTAAGGCAGCTCCTCTGACCTGCCCCAAGGATGTCTGCTGGCTGTATCACATGGTCTTAGCCAACAACAAAAGCCCTTAGATTCTGGGGTTCACTGCTTCTTAGAAGCTCTCCTGATAAGCTGAAACATGCATCACTACATTCCATAAATGTCATCTCTCTAAAGCCAGAGAGAAGTAGACAGGTAAAACACAAAGAAGGCAGAATTTGCAACAAATTCTAGAGACAGAGCCCACAGTCCTTCCCTTCCAGCCTCCCTGCCCCAAGTCAGGCACATTAACCAGCTCTGCAGCCCAACCTCCTCTTCCTAATGTAAAAACATATGAGGAAAGCAACGGTGCCAGGACACAGACCACATTGCCACCTACCAACAGAATTAGCACTACACTTTATACCTCAAAAATCTCTCTTGAGTGTTTGTTACAAACTCAGGTCAACATCTGACTTCCCCAGCACCAAGTGTAACAGCTCTACTGAAAACTGAACTGCAAGAACTCATGCTAGCACAGTCCCCTCTCCCCAGATGCGCTCCTTGAAAAACACCAGATTTCTCCACATGGTAGCAGGTTTGCTTTCTCACCTGGCTTGCCCAGGTACAAGCCCTTTCCTGCTCCTCAGCAACCCCACAACAAGAGATTGAGCCCCCAAGGGAAGCAGTTGTTTCAAACACAAGCAAATAAGAGCAACCACCACCTTGACCTACCATCCAGGCTCTTGAGAATCTCCTCTTCCCACAGCCGTGCCCCTTTTTCTCCTGCAAACCTCCAGCCAGAGCTCTTCAAGCACCAACATCACTCTGACCCAGGAAACAGCCTTTTATAAACTCATGGCCCTTAATGACTTTCAGGTGCTCTGCATTCATTGCACAAAAAAAAAAAAAAAAAAAAAAAAAAAAAGAAGTCCATCTTCACCTGAAAGCTCTTACTGCAGCCTCTGAGACTGCCCATGGAGGAACTGTGTGACTTTCATCATAAATGATTTGTATTCTTTCGGGGGAGAGAGAGGAGAGGCCAACCTAGGGGAAGGGGCTGATAGAGTGTCCAAATGGAAGTACTTTTTGTGTTTTGGTGGTTTTTTCTCTTCTTTCTGGAAAAAAACATACAAGCAAACCACAATCTTTTATATATGATAGAAATATAAAAGTGTTAGGGGTAGATTCAGCAGCAAAGCACACATCTTCCACCCCCCAAAAATACTATGTGCACACAGATGTAATAAAAGCAACTGCATCTTGCTCCGCGCTTGTCTGCCAGTGTGTCACCATATCTGCCTCTGCCACCAATGGAAACCAGCACTGCTGCTCCACCTGCAGAGACATCTACTCTGCATCATAAATCCCTGGCAAAATTGTCCTGTGCAGAAACCAGGCTGGGGGAGGCAGAAAGAGCAGAGCTTGGCATTGTCAGCTGGCCATGCTGGCCAGCAGGTCTGGTTGGCAGCCACAACCTATTGGAGTGTGATCTCAAACCATGGTGTGCTGTCTTGCCCTTCACTTTTTAGCCCCTGTTTTTAATGTGCATGGTTCAAGTTGTTTGTGATAGTTTCAGAAGAGAGAAAGGGTCCTTAGCAGTCCCCAACACTACACACCGGTCAGTGCTTGCTGCTGGGGTGTGATGAGACACTTCCTACTCTCAACCATCTGTTAGCCCTGAAAGCCAGAGCAACAGCCAAGCTTTACATCCAAAGGGAACTCTCTTGTGGACCACTGCAGAAAGGATGCTCTACTAAACATGGGTTTGCTCTGGACATGTAAAATGTGAGCTCACTAAGGTCACACGGGTGTTACTGGCAGGCTTGGAGCCCCAAAGCCCCTGCATGTGGCCAGCTCATGGGGCTGAGAGCGGCATGAGACTCCAGCGTCCCCAAGGTGGCTCCAGTTTGCACTGGGGTGGATGTGCACCCAGATTCTCCCTCCTAGGGCAACCCAGAGAGCACAGCATCCTCCTCATCACCATAAACCCTGCACAAGTAGAAGGAGGAAGCACTGGGCCTGTTTGTGTGTGGGTAGGAGAAGCAGTCACCCTGCTGGGGGTGGGGGGAAAGAAGTAGTTTTGCTGAAGTTTTGAAGTTTTAGGAGGTTAAAAAAAAAGTAGTTCTGCTGAAGTGATGGCTGTACACAGTGCTTCAGCAATAACACAGCCATGGATCTGAGCTCTGATCTCTATAATCATCCTTCTGATCTGACTCTGAAAATCTTTTAAAACCCCTTTCATACACCTCTATTATTTTACCTGCTTAGCCATCATATTCCAATATTGATTTAAACACATAGTAATTATTTAAGTCAATTGCCTATTAAAATTAATTTTTGGTGAAAGGTCAAACCTGCAAATTGAAACCAGATACAGTACATTATACCTATCAGTACTGTGATCTACAAGCAAGTTCATTATTGTTTCTGCAGAAGTAATTTCTTTTGTCATTTTTTTGCCATATATGCCATGTCACTATTATAAGCTCTATTAGTTAAGAAGGATATCCTTTTTTTTTTTTTTTTTTTTTTTTTTTTTTTTTTTTTTTAACAGAAAGCTTTAAATACTGCAGTCTCAGATAAAGATAGATAAAAAAAGCATTGGGGCTTACCTGCCTATAGCACAGTGCTCCTGCTGCTTGGAGAGAAAGGAAAAGGAATTAAGTTTGCAGCTGGATGTGCACTTTATTCAGTTACAGAAGATCTGAGGAGCTTTAAGACTCCCTGTAGAGAATAACAGTGATAAGTGGTACCCTTCTCCCAAGCTGCCAGCAACATCCTGGCTGCACAGGCAGGACTGCATCCCTTGTGAAGTGCTGTGACTTCTAGGCAGATGTTAATCCACTTGAAGCCCATCAAGAGCAAAAGGCCACAGGAAGGGCCTCTCTGTGTCACCTTGAAACTTTAGCCAACTCCTGATGAAAGGCAGCAGAAATGCAGAAAACCTCAGAGTAACCTCAGAGTGGTTACGCTGCTCTCCCAGCTCTGTCTGAGAAGGGAAATCCCACCATGAGGTGCTTTGGGTGCCCTGGGGTAGCACCTGATTTTGAGGTCCTAGAAAAATAAAGAGCAGTTACTTGTGGCTTGCTCTGACACTGCTTGCACGTGTGTTCCCCCAGCACACCCCCTGCCCCTTGCATATTTATTTTGTGTAAAAGGATACAAGTGGCTTATGCAGTAAAAGGGGCATTGGCACACAGGGGGAAACATGGCATTTTCTCCCAGAGGCTCAGACATGTTTTGTTTCCTTTGAGATTGACTTTGTAACTGTCTCAAGAGAAAAATTAATTTTCTTTCCAGCTAAAAATCATTTGAAAGGAAGCCAGCAGTTCCAGTGGGAAGTACTGGCATTCCCTCGGGAAAACTGGAAACAAGCCAAAATGGAGATTTTAATTTTAAAATGCCAACTTGAAGTAGTACATTTGCATTTCTGCCCTCCAATAGCAGGCATAATTTTCCTATTTACAGGTTTTTTAAAAGGTTGTGTTTTGGTGGAAGGAGGAGGCGTTTGATGCTTCTGATAGAAAAATCTGATGTCTGACCATCTCTGAACATCTGAAAGTGTTTTGAATTCAGCAACACAGCCTACCTTCTCATTTCAGGGTGCTACAAGCTGCACAGATCAAGTCAACAAATTTTAAGCATCTTAAGAGTAGTTCAGTTCATTATGTTACTACCAGCCCAGGGAATTACTTCACTTGTACCTTGTACCAACACAGACCAAGGCTGTACTTTAACTACAGCTAATTCCATAGTTCTTCCAAGATTTCCTAATAGCTCTTTAAGACAATCACTAGGGAAAAGTGGAACAGAAAAGCCAAGAGAAGAGTACTGCCAGCATAGTCCACAGTTCATCAAGCATCCACAGACAAATGAACTTTTCTTGTTAAAAGTTAAAACTTTTCTTCCTAAATATCTCATTACTGTCTTGTAAAAATATTTCTTTTTAGTGAAGTTCTAGAAAAATCTTTCCAGTTTCCTTGTATTTGCTGAAGAAAGGAGCCTGCCAGTCTCCAGAGGGTCACATCAGAAGCAAGTGGAGCCTGTGGGTGTCACAGGGATGGTGCATGGGAGGGTATGACCCTTAGAGTTCCATCCCCCAGGGAAAAGGACTCTTTGTCCTCTTATCTGTCAGAATCAATTGCATTTTTATCTGTTGTTGTACAAAGTCGGGATTTCTCGTGGCATTTGCCACATCAGTGGAATGGCTAAATTTACCTCTCAGCAGAGGTAAAAAGGTGGTGGGAGTGAGTTGGCACCTCCAGAGTGATTCTCTTGAAACATTGGCAGATGGATTTAACACTTGCGTCCCAAAGCCCACGTTCCCAGTCCCATAGAGGGGCTGGATTTTACTGTTTGGCTGACAGTGGACGAGTGGACCTACATGACTGCTCTGAGCAGCTCTGCTTCCAGGTCCCCTGTGTTTGCATGGGCTGAGGAAGAATCCCAAGGGGGCAGGAAGGGAGAAAGGGGATGGCAGGACTAGGAGGATGATTTTGACAGCTGACTGAAGCCATGTTCTAATTTCAGAAGAGGTCTGGGGATAGGGAGTGACATCCCTGGAGCTCCCATTCTCAAATTGCTGTTAGGTGGCAGAAATGCACCTCAATGGGGAAGACAGATGAGAAATTCCATCCATCTCTGTGACTGGCTCTAGGTGCATAGCCAGTAAAGAAAACTAACAGTAAAACATTTGCTTGTTCCCTTGCACCCACACCTCTAGTTAAAACTGAGATAAATGTCACTGAAATTAGAGGAAAAGTTTTCATTTTCAACTGATGTTCAGAGGGAGCAGAGAAGTCAACACTTAGTTGACTTCACTTCCCAGCTACTCATGTCCAGGAAGGTCTTGGATAGTGGGACTTGTATAACACAAAGGACATGCTATTTCTTATTACCCCAATACCTCAATTGAAATTAAGCCCAGGGAAGAATATATTTTCTTTTACTGAAGATTTGGTATCCTAAGAGGGAAGTGTTGGAAAGGTGCATGTGAAGGGGGTGCACCTAGAGTAGATGTCTCTCTGCTGCATATCTCGTGGGAAATGAGGTGTCTCCTGAAATCAGGAGCATTGTAAAAACATCCACGGAAAAAGGGGTTGAAGATGGGGGAGAAGCATTAAAAAAAGAGTCCTGTTTGAAGAGATGCAGTGCTAATCCCACTTCTGATTGGGATGGCTTTAACTCACCTCTCTTTGAAGTTATTTGAAAATAGATCTGTGGACATAGCCTCTAGAAAAGACCAGTGGAGGGGATCAAGTTGGTCTCCAGAGCCCATCATATTTCCAGTTGATCTGTAGAGGTAACTCTAAAGGCAGATCAGGGCCTCTGCTGCAGCAGGTTTTGTAATACAGGCACGTACCCACCAGGAAAGAGAGTGGCGTGACCAGGCCAGCAACACTGGCAGATGGTGAGGTTCTTCCATCTCAGCACAAGCCGCAGGGATGTCTCAGGAGGAGGGGAGGCTCAACACCTGCTCTTTGAGTCTCACATGGTTCTGTGCAGGAAAAACGATGATCCAGGAGCAGGAGATACTCTGCCCAGGGTCTTGGCTCCCCAACTGTGGTTGCTGGAGGCCATGGCAAGAGGTATACAGGACCATGGTTTTTGGAGCTCCCCATTGAGGACTGAAACTGCCTCATTATCCAAAAGGAACAACAGGAAGAGCTAGTGCCTTGAAGCTATGTAACCCAGGGGATAAATCAAATTCTGATAACCTCTCTCTACCTCTCTCTCTTCCTTCTTCTAAACAAGAAGTAAGAACCCAACCCTGAGCAGGACTTCACCATCCATGACAGGCCAGTACTGCCTCTCAAAATGCAAATCACCAAGGGGAGGCATCTCAGAGAAACTTCCAAATGACTAACATGGAGTTACAACAATTTGGCTGAGCTCATCCCAGTGCCAGTGTGAGGCAGTCCCCGGGTAGGGTACACAGCTGATGTGAAACCAATGCTACACTTGATCTTAGCTGAAAGGCCATTAAAAAGAAATCAGAAGAGACGGGCTAAAAGCAATTTATGGGGTTACAAAATGATGTATTACATGCACCATGGCTCCAGGTTTGCAGTAATTTAGGCTGGTATTGATTGAGGAGAGACTGGGGCATATTCCACCACCTTTTTAATTTCAGTCTGATTTGGCCGCTGTTTTCAGGTCAGCAGGCAATTTGATGAGACAAAAACAAACCAAGCATTAGAGCAGCCTAAATCACCCGCTTTTAGAAGTACCTTGTAAATAACTTTTAAGGCAGAACAAGAACAAAATGAAAGAACTGGCTATTAAGGAAATCAAGACTGAAGTTTTAGGCTGAGAAAAAATGGTTTCATGGCACAGTTGAGAAGGAGTATTACTCACACATACCATCGGTGCCTGCCTTTATTTTCCCAAACAAATATGCTGTCTTTTTCCTCATATTACGGTGCTAATTCTGATTCAATGTGAACTGATTAGATACCAAAACATAGCCAAAGTACACATGGTTTCTTACAAAGGCCTCTAATCATATCATTGCCGTAATGGGATGGATGACTTGGTGGGATTCCAGACCATTCAAACCACGTGATGATGTAGGATTCTCTCCTCTCTGAGGAAAGGGACAGACTGAAAATCTGAGTGTAAATCTCTTATAAGGGTAAATCTGGGAATATTTTTCTCCTGGAAGTAGTGAGTACTAAGTGTACTGCACATGAAAGGTGGTAGTGAATAGTGGAAACCCATCAGTACTTGAGGTGAGGAAATTTCCCATTGAGTGACATCAGGGAAGAAAACTTGCCATGTACCAGGTGATACTCAGGAGATAAAGAACAAGCAGAGGAAGTGGGAGGAATAGGTAATTTTTTCATTATGCCCCCTTGATGCTGGGCTTCAAGGGGTCCCCTCCTCACAAAGCTGCATTAACATGCATGAAATCCCCTTCCCTGAAGTGCACAGGGAAAGACATCTGTCACTCTACTAACACGTGTGGCAGAATACAAGTTCATATATCTCTTTACCTGCAGAAAGTAGAAAAGAGCCTCAGAGGTGCGATATTAAAAGACTGAAATGAACATGCAATTAGAGATCAGAGAAGCCTTCTTGCAGGAAAGTGATAATTAGTCCAATCAGAGATTTCCGTGTCTCTCTTTCCCTGTGCACTTCAAAGTTCAAGCTTTTGATAGTCACAGTAAACTTGGAAAATCCATTTATATCCAACCCCTGATGGTTGGTATAAGCTACGTAATTGATCTTCTTAGACCTTTGCCTATGACCTATAAGCGATTGTTCTACTTTCTGTAGGTAAAGAGAGATGTGACCTTGTATTCTGCCACACCTGTTAGTAGAGTGACAGATGTGACATCTGGGTTTGCTGGAGCTTGGGAGGGAGTGGAAAAACTCACTGCATTTATTCCAGAGCAAGCAATTGCCAAGGACCCAGTTCTTTATTTCTGGCAAGCAGGGCCTTTGATCAAATAGCATCCCATGCAAGATGAAGTCCCACAGTTTTGGCTCATAATAAAATCTAGTTCAGTGGAGTGAAGGAGGATAACATCTCTTTCCATGGGCCTGTGGAAATCATAACCTGCTCCCAAATGTACAGACATGCTGGGAAGGCCAGCCTAGGCAGGCTTGGGTGGACTTTTGACAGCTCACAGAGAAACTGCTCAGCCCAGCTGCCAGTGAACCTGATTCCAGCCTTCTAGTAATTAGTTGTACAATCAAATGAAGCCACCTGAGCATCTTGTTCCTTTGCTTCAACTCCAGAAGTCAAAGACCTCAAAAGTTATTGGCAGTTTTAATTAAAACTAGCTTTGAGATGCAGAGCTACCTATAATGGTTATGGCTCATTCTAGATAATAGTGTAATAACCCTCTCTCATATTAAATATAACAGCAATATTGTTCACCAGAGATGAGGACATTAGCACAAATAATCAGCTCACTGTCATAGAGAGGGCGCAGAAGCCAAGAGGGGACCTAAAAAGATTGCATAAAAGACATTTTCTCCTGAAAAAGAGATATCCCTCTTCAGCATCCTTCCCAGAAGACCCTCAAGACTCCCACAGATTAGTTAAAACCCCTCTCACTCCAATTGCCACGTTCCTGCCCCTGCCCTGGCTGCAGGGTCTGTGCTGGTGAAGCTGTTTTGTCACTGGCAGGGAGCTTTAGCTGGCAGTACTTTGGACACAACATCACAGAGGTGACCACAGTGTCAGTCCTGCTCAGCTCTTCTGATTCCAGGCCCCTGGCTCTGCCCAAGGCATTGCAGGGCTCAGCTCAGGTGTACCCAGAGCTTAACAAGTAGCTGATAATGATAATGTCTGCTTTGCTTCAGTTTCAGAGCTGGGGTAGTCATGCTGCTCCAGCAGAGGGGCTTTGGATGGAAGCCCATAAGGCTCTGCCTTGGCCTGGAGATGCAGAGAGACACTACAGATTAGCAGACCCTTGCTCTGAAGCAGTGAAGCCCAATGGCTCTGCAAACATACCCCTGGTACAATGCCTGAAGGGACATAGATTGTATGTCCCTTCAGCAATATCCACCTTCTGCTCACTTATAAATACCCGGTGTGGCTGCAAGTAACTAAAGCTCCCTTCTTTTGATTTAAATAGGAAATGTCTTTTCCCTGGCATAAATCCACTGAATTCAACACGTTCAAGGAAAACACACAAGGAGTGAATTTGATCCAGGGAAGTTAATTTCACAGTCTCAGGTGGACACTGGAATTGTCCAAGTGGCATTTGCAGCACGAGCCTGGTGCAATTTTGGGGGCTATAGAAAATTTGTTTCCTCATGCAAATGACAACCAAATCTTCATTTTATAGCTAAGAATATCATATTAATCTGAAAAAACTTTAAGATACTTTGATTTGATTTGAAGGGGGTGTTTTGGGGACAATGGAAAGAGCCCATTTGAAGGAACTCTAGTTGAGTATCACAAGGTAAAGCCATCCAAGATCACTTATTTTTTTTGAAAACCATGTCTCTATTCTTTCCCAAAGTACTATCATGTGCATGGAGCTCATCAAAACAAGTTTTTGCTCAAAAGACCATTTCAATGAAGAGTGATTTTTTTAAACTAATGGAACAATACATGGCAAAATTTCCCCTCTGAGAAAATTTTTTTAAAAAGAAACCCTGCTTCCTTAGAGTTCCTATTCCTTCTTCACCCTGTGCCTCTAATTAGATAATAAAGACAAGTGAAAAAATACTGAGTTTGTACTCAAGATATAAAGACATCTTCACAGGATTTCAAAGCTCTTGGGGAAATGTTTAGCTTTCCAACAGATGATACATACCTTACTTATAGAACTATAAGCTTCTGCTAACTTGAAATCCCTCACATATGAAATGCACTTCAGTGGCCATTCTTTTCAGGAACAGTTCATCCTTGGGAAAATATTATTGCTGGAATGCTATGTGAGTCCACAGCTTAGAGCTGGAAGATGCATTTAAATTCTCTAAAGAGGCTTTAGGAATTCATAACAGTGCTTGATCTACCTTTGGGGGAGGCAGTATGTCTATTTTTTTGCACTGCAACAGCTGAAAGCATTAATTGGTTGATCTTCTCGCCAACAATTCATTAGATTTCATTATGTGCCTTTTATGTGTCTGTTCTGTTGCCCCAGTGCCTTGCAAAGTATTTCCGAGCTGCAAGAATGACATCTCTGAAAGGAGGGGGGCTCTATCAGTTTCTCTGTTCCCAAAGAATGAAAGCAAAGTCAAAATTAAATGGGAAAACTACTGTCACCACAATGATAATCAAACTGCAAACTATATTAGCATTTTTCCTCTGGAAATACTGGAATGAGGCAACAAGATGCATGTCTTTCAACAAAATCATTATGTTATAATGAGAGTGCCCTAATGTGTTCAGTAAGAGAAACTGTTTTTAAGACTGACTTAAATGGAAGAGCACAAGCTGAAGAGGTGGCCTAAATGACAGTGGGCTCCATATTTTCTTCCCCAGTCTGGAAGATTAGGATCATGTGGTTATAGTGAGATGCAAGTATAAAATCCAAATCTGCATTTCAATTTTTCCCTCCAGAGATGGAGAATATACAGAGGAAGGATTTTGATTTGGATTCATTTTTGTAAAGGAAATCTGTAAGTCTCTATCTGTTCACTTTGGTTCCAACAAGTAAATAACCTCAGACTCTCTGATCCCTGAGGAATGATGATTTACAGCACTGGTAATGTGCACTGAAGAAAAATACAACTTGTTCCTGAAAACCGCTGATTAAAGTGATCATAGCAAAGCAAAATAACTCAGGGCTTCCTCCTTTTTATCACTCATCCCTGCTTTAGCCCTTGTTACTCCCCTCAGCAGCACTGGCTCCAAATTAATCTGCAGGAAGGGCGCTTGTCCACAGTGCTGATCAACACAGGTCAGCATTTGCAAACATTTACCAGTGCCATGGGACCTTCTGGTGATGATTTTAGCAGAAATATTTTTAAGAAAATGAAGTGCTAAAATATGAACTTCCACAGAGACAGCAGCAGTAGGGAAAAAAAAATAAGTAAAAATATGACAAAAGCATAGTACCCACTGCCTGCTCACTGGGAAGGGTAAGTGCTATTGAAGCAGAGAGAAGTACAGCCTGGCAGATCTGTTTAGTCCTGTCTCATCCACCATCCCTGCCACAGTCTCTTCCAGGACTCTGTCATGAGGAAAATCCATAAAGGACAAAAACTACTAGTAATGGAATTGAGTATTCAATTCCCATTTGGGAAATTGAAAATCTTCTCATGGCCTCTCTCCCCTCCCCTGTTGCCTCCCTGAGCTGCCCCAGGAATTGGGTGAAATGGTTTTCTCATTTTCCTTGGCCACACTAGGAGTGTGTTAAAGCCTTTACTGAAAGCAAGGGCTTGAGAGCAGAATGTCTGGGGTCAGCTTCAGGAATGCAGACTACTTGATTTCTAGAAATTGAGAATTACAGGAAACTTGTGCTAGAAAGATCTCAAGAGCTCCCTACTATAGCAGTGAGTCTCCCTGGCCAGGGCAAGGTCTCTACAGTGCCATTCCTAGCAGATGTTTGACAAGACTTCCACTGATGGACACTGCAGGGCTCCCCAGGAAAACTAAATTAATGCTGCCTCCACAGCCAGTACAAACCTCCCCTCATACCTAACCTGAACCTGCTACTTTGCATCTCCATGAACACTGAGAACTGTTCAGTCTCCCTGTGTCTGCTTTGCAAACACACATGGCTTGTAAATCTCTCCACACAAACCACACACCTCTTTCTGATGTGCTCTTCCATCTCCCAGAAATCCAGCAAGGTACAGCAACTGGAAACTGGAATGTGACCTTTTTGGATTAGAAACTAATTCAAAACACATAGGTGGTTTAATAACTGGGACAATTTACCTCAGCCCATGCTGGCATCTATGATGGGCAGTTTAAAATTAGGATACCGGATGTTTTTAAATGATCATCATGTTTCAAAAAGGAACTAATTCAGAAACATCTTCTAACTACTGACTGTTTATCCTGCATTACTGTGCTGTATTATTCTGTAATTGGTTGTTAGGTCAGGATTGCAACCCGGCAGGTTCCTCTTCCTTGCCTAATTAGCTTTACTTCTTCATTGCTCAGTGCGGGACTTGTTTTCTTCCCCGTGCAGATCTCCTCACAACACAAACTTACTCCCTCTCCCCCAACAAGGCTCCAGCAGCTAAGAGCTGCTGTTTGCTCGGGCCGGGTGAGATGCAGTTTCTAACACAACGAGCCTCTCAGCCTGAGGCATTCGAGGCGGTCAAAGTGTTTCACACTCGGCAGCCCAGGCCAATTTGCCATTCAGATACTGTACATTTCCCTCCTGCCTAATCGGTAGCCCTGCAGCGACGTGAGTCATTCGCCTTCCCCTCCTCTTAAAGCCCGGGCTGCGCTGGGACCTGAGCCAACGCACAGCACTGCACAGAGGTGCTGCAGGTGAAGACCTGGCTCTTGCTGTGACAAATCCTGCCCTGCTGCAGGACCAGCCTGCTAGGCTGCACCCCGGCCCTGGCACCTTTCTTAGGTAGGGTGTGAGGAGTTCATAGCATGAGCCCTGCCTGTCTTCAGATGAGTAAAGTGTCTGTAAATCCACAGGGCAGCATCACCCCAGGAATCACACAAATGTCTTCTCTCTCCAGCACCCCCAGCCAGGCTCAGCCAACCTCCTCCTGTGTCTTTGGCTTCAAAAACTCTGCTTGTTTCTCACCCCAGCCAACGGTTCTGCTCTTGCAAACCAGGAATGAAGCCCAGCAGAACTTAACTCCCCATGCCCTGTGCCAGACATGACTAGTGTACTAGGTCCTAGACAGAGCAATACCAGAAGCACCGGACAACAACAAACTGGAACTGAGACAGGAATAAACTGGAAGGGGTTTGAAGGAACCCCAGATTAAACCAGACTGAGATGTCTGGCACAATGCATTAGAGAAGATGAAAAGATTGAATCTTCATAGCTTGTCTGAACAGCACAATTTGACAGCTATAGCCTGGACTCAGAGGAAGATAAGAATCTGTACCATGGTACAGGAAACTAGCACTAGAGGTAATGAGGTGACCCTGGTTTGGACAATGAAGCTTTCTGAGCAGTTAGGAATGGGATGCAGTACCTGGTTCTCCATATCTAGACACAAATTTGTAGAGCAGAAAAAAAAAACTTGACCTTGTGCTGCACCTAGAGCAAACAGAGCAAGCACTCACTAGGACTGACCTACTCTAGGCACCACTGCATGTCCCACTGTGTCTTGCAGGAGCATTACTTACCCCAGACAGGACAGAGAGGTCTGCAAAACCCTCCTTAGGATGGCCTCAGTCTTTATGTGGTGAGGCACCTCAGGATATGTGGATTGTGGAATTAAAACTGACAACACGGGTGCAAGGAGTGCAGCTCCAAGAGCACAGTATACTTCAGCTCTTCTGAGGACCACACTCATTTCCAACAGCACAGATGTGGCTTACCCAAACAACCCCAAAACCTTTGGTGGGCCTCAGAAGTGGGGGAATTTTATCAGATCAGCCTCTGTTTTCCTTTGCTTCCACAGCACAAGAAAGTATGCAAACAAGCAAGATGACATTTGGCTTCTTGCAGAGAACAGCAGATAATTTAGCGAGATTAAAGCACAGCCTCCTCTCCCTCAGAAACCATCTCCACGTGGCTGGGAAGGAACGATGCTGCTCGAGCGCCTCTCTGTGGAGCTGAGCTCCTCTTCTGCCCTCTCACAAACCTCAAGCCACCAACTGATTCTTTAATTTAGATTTTTTTTTTTAAATACAGAGCCAAATTGCTCCTATTATACCCAGGCAGCACCTCTGAGTCCACTGAATCTGGCACTGATTTAAGAGTTAGTCCAGCCAGAACTCTCACAGTTTCACCTTTTGATGGTTATATTTATCATACTTCTCAAAGCCTTTCTTGAGTTTCCAGCCGCAGAACAGCTCAAGTAGGCTCAGACCTATAGCTGCCCAGGGCTCACAGAGTGACCAGCAGTGGAAGAATAGCCAGCAAGTGATTTGTCTATGGAGTAAGAATCAGGTGTCTCTGGTCCTCTCCAGGACGTGCTGTGGAGCTCAGCACACAGCTCCATCACCAAACACACTTGCCAACACACTGATCATGCCAATTTCTCTGTATCCCTTTGAAGAAGCAGGAAAAAAACGGTCCCCTGCTGAAGTCATGAGTAAAAACAAAGGCTCTTCATCAGCCTCCTGCAGCTGCTTGTTGTTTTCCTTTCTCTGTGGAGCCTGCCAGCTCCTGGCTATCTTGGCCAAGCACATGATTAGAGTTTTAGAGAAAATTCATACTGCAAACAAACAACCACATCTTGAGATGAATACACACAAACGCGTCGATGCACAGTACATCTACCTGTTTAGCAGATCTTGTCCTGCCTCTTCTTCTGATGCTAGGCAAGTCCTGCTCCTCTTCTGGGTGGAAGACAGATTGGGGTAGGATTAAGGGTACAGATCTCCAATCCCTTTATATTTGCAGAGATAGCAAGAACTAGACTGGAGCCAGTGCTGTTTGAGGGGCCATGTATTAGTTGTGCTGTCTCTGCAGCATGGGAAGCAATGTAGGAGTAAAAATTCCTGACCTGAGCAATCCCCCAGGCCCAGCTGTGGCAGAAGGTCCATTGTATCTTAAAGTACCACAGAAACAAAATAATGACGTTATTCCCAGCACCCCAACAAGAACAGAAGAAAGGATCAAAGATTGCTCCTTGTTCACTTCAATGCTGAACCAGGTGGCTGAGTTTAAACAGGCACTGAAGGTGGTTTGATCAAACCCACTTGACTTTGCACTGAAGCAGATGGCAAGTGCTCACACAACCCAGTATCAATAGCCATAACAATCAGATGTGCTGTGAAGCTGTAATCTCTGCCAGGTGGAAAATGACAGCCCAAAAGGTTTTACTGTAGCCCTCAAAGCCCTTTGCAAAGGTAGCAAATAGGAAGGTTTCATTCAGATAGCTTGTCGTTCTCCAGAGCAAAACCAGGTGGCTGAGACTGTGAAGCAAGAAGACTGCTTCTCCCCTTCCCTACCTCCACCACAGACTGGCTGACTTTATTTCCAGAGGATGAACTGATACCTCTCACCAAAAAAATCAAAAACAAGACAATTTGCTACCAAAAACAAATAAATAAATAAATGGGACCTTGTCATGGGGTCTACACAGCTCTGTGCTGAATCCCCAGCACCCTGCATTACTGAACCTTAGAGGGACTCACTAGAAGGAGACATGGAAAAAGTACAGCTCGTCCCTGCACACAGATGGGAGTAGATGGTGCCACATTTGTCAGATTCTTGGTGGACTAGGCAGTCATCCTGGAAGCACCACCAGTTGTAAAAAGCCTGAAGCTTTCTCTTGTTTTTTATGCTTGAGAAAGGGTATATTTGCTATGCTTGAGAATGGATCTTTTGGGTCACTTCCCCTAAAGCCCTTCAGGGATCCCTGAGTGCCTGAAGAGCAACAGAGATGCCCAGTGCACAATGCAGGTAAGCTGTCAGCCCCCAACTGTGCAATCAAAACCTGCAGCTAATGTCTAGATGCTGTCACTCTCCCATGGGAGTACAGACCTGAAAATACTGACAAGTGAAGAACTAACCAGGGAGCCTGCATACCTTTTTTTTTTTCCCTACCTGTCAAATATACAGGGCAAGCTACTAACTTAATACACTTCTGGAGTAAGAAACAAATACATGGATGCTTGGCCTTGCATTGTCCCTGATATCTCTTTGTCCTGTGTTGCCTGTAGGATGGATGGTTCAGCTTTTTATGGCCTTTGACCAATGTGCTGGCCATGCTCCTGGCCTGTCTTTGGCTCAGCACAGTCTTGTCTTCTCCAAAACCCCCAGCTTCTGCCCTGCTCCTCAGTGATATCAGTTCTTAGCTCTAATACCAGTTCTGTCCTTAACCCCAAAAGAACAGGTCTCTTGGTAAGCCCAAGGATGCTGCTGCCTGCCCATCTGGGCCAGAGAAGAATATGAGAGACATTAGTGAACCACAGTAACAGAAAGACTGACCAGAGTCTGATCAAATGCTAGTCCTGGGAAGAACAGGAGACTTTTACTTGAGAAAAGGCTTTATTTAAGGCAGGACATTATAACATATCTGGAGCATCACAGAATCACAGAATGTTAGAGATTGGAAGGGACATAGAAGATCATCTAGTCCAATGCCCCTGCCAGAGCAAGGTCACCTAGACCAAATCACCCAGAAACAGATCCAGGCAGGTCTTCAGTGTCTCCAGAAAAGGAGACCCCACAACCGCCCTGGGGAGCCCATTTCAGTCTCTGTCACCCTCAGCCATTCCTGCCTGAAGACTCTGCCAGGGGCAGAGTTTGTTTCTGATGAGGAGGGGTCAAACCCTGCTGAAACAGGCAGAGGGATAGGTAAGGGGAGCAGCAGGGCACAGATCTCTGTGGCTGGCAAGCAGCTGTTTCAGATGACAAACTACCCCAGGCTGGAACGCAGCAGGATAAACATGGATAGAGTTGCTGTCACAATATCAATGCTGGATCATGGGGCTGCAGGGCTGTGATAGTGCAGAGCCTGGCCCTCAGGATATGAGGCTGCCTACAGCTTCTTCTGTTCCTTCACTTTGTCTCTCCTTGTCCATGGCAGCTGCTTGTGCCTGCAGCTGACTCCAGTACTCAGGCAACAGCTCGCTGAGTCCCAGCAGGCTCTGCTGCCTAAGAGGGAAGAAAAGGGTGTTTCAAATAGTTCCTGCCATTCCCCCAGTGCTCAGACAACATTAGCCTGGTTCCCCCAAGGATCTCTGAAGCTCACTTCAAATTAAGCAGTTCAGAGTTCTTGTGTCCAAAAAAACCTCAGTGATTCCCTCATGCTTCTCAGCACTCAATACTGCCCTTGACAGCAATGACCACCATATTTCTCTTTGTTAGTTTCTGTAGACACAGGTATCAACTGCAGTTGTATTTGCTCTGCTTTGGCTTCAGCTCTCAGTACCCAACAAGCAAGATATCCCAGGAAGTGATGTCTCTCCAGTTTTAAGATGGACAAGAGTCTCCTCTCCAGCTTTATGAGGAGGGACAGAACAGGTGGCTGCCAGCATAGGATTAAACTTTTCTGCACTTAACTAGCCAGACAACACCCCAGGATTCACCCTGGAGTCAAGGAATTAGAGAATCCTACCAGGTAATATGTGCTGTAAGGTCATAGCTGCACCCCCTGTTCCATTTCTAATTGGAGAATTAAGGCATAGTGAACAGAACAAACGGAATATCATTGACACGGATCTGGCTCCAGGTTCCCAAAGTAGTAATTGAAGGAAAAGTTCACCCAATAAGAGATGTCACATTGCCATCTAGTGATGGCATGAACTCAATGCATCAGTTGAGCTGCAACCTCGGCCTGAGGGTGCTGGGGACCTGCTTTAACTGAGAAACCTCCAACAGAAATCTGCTTAAACATCAAACGAACCTAGGAAAAGAGGGGAGGAGCGAGGTATAAGGAGATCCCAGCTTTGCCTGGCTATGGGGTCAAAGGAAAAGGCAGACACTGAAGTCAGGATCATATTCCCTGACAAGCTTGCACAACCTATGTTGCACAAAATCACATAAGAACAAGTAAACCCTCTCCATCTGGAGCAGTTAAATTGTTCTAGGAGGGACAAAAGGGAGAGAAGGAAGGATTTTGGGTGGCAGTCAGGAATCCAGCTACCTTAACATCAACCTCACCCAGACATAAATCTGTCACAGCACATAGAAGAACTCAGAAGCTCCAGGGTGAGACCTTGCACAGACCTGAGCAACACCACATCTTAAAATAATGCAGGTGCACTTACCTATGAGGCAGAAGAGCCACCTTACCTATCACGTAAGAAAATGTTGCATCTATCAATCCATGTCAGGCCTTGCAAGGATTTGAGAGGCAATTCTGGTTTCTTTGGGAAAGCCTCCTCCAGTGGGTAGCAATTGAAATCAAACAGGAAGATGGTGCTGTGACTGGTGCTCCTCTGTGCCAATTGATCTCCATGCTCCTGCTTATCTCCTAGACGGAAACAAGAGAAGTGGCTATTGCATCAGGAGTCACCTGAATGTATTCAGTGACCACATATCTAAGACTACACAAAGGTGCTACCCACCTTGAAGCAGCAAGCACCAATTCACACTATCCACTGTGAACACTGGCTTCCAGGGGGATGCAACAGCATGAGAAGGTGGAGTTCTGAAGCAGCAAACAATCTGTGATGTGGCAGTGTTCATCAGGGACACTGTGCCATCCCAGAAGAAGACCAGGGCCTGAAACAACAAGATGACACTTAGATATAACAGAAGTGAAAAGTATTTCCTGGAAAGGACACAAAAAGACATTCAGGACTTCATATCCCCAACTATGCTGCTGTTTTCTTTGCCTCTCCATAGGCCCAGAGAAGACCAAGAACAGGCTGTGCAGGGAACTTGGACAGGAATTGCTGCAGGTTGGGACTGGAGAAGGGTAGCAGGGCAGGTTAGAAATGAACTAGATCCAGCCTTCTGCACGACTGGCTCTGGTGAGTGGCTTTTAGTCCTTTTCTCTCCATGCTTGAAGACTTTGAGGCCACTTGAAAAGTCTGGCTGGACTTGTAACTTATTCCTCACTATGATGCCCTCTCATATTTGACCCTGAAGCCTGAAGCTTCATGCCTGGACCCTCTCAGCTTTGCAACTGAACCTGTCCATGTGCAGAGGGTCTCCAGAGCCTTCCACCTCAGTGGTCAATTAGAAAACATGAGTGCAAGACGATACTAAGTAAGATCATGGAAGAGAAATCCTTTGAGAGTGACCAGCTATACACAGACCTGTAACTGGTGCAGGAGTCCCCATGCTATAAATAGTTGGAGGTTGGGAAAGGATACAAGGGCAGCACTGTATCAGATTGCCCTGTTCTTTATCTTCTAGACGTTGTTACAACCATTTCTGGAAACAGATCCTAGGCCAGATGGACCTGTGTTCTCACAGTTCTTAAGAGAGCTGGCAGTAATACTCACAGCACTGGGGAATGCCAGGATAGGTGCCACTGCACTGACAGCAACATTTGAATCTTCAGGCCTGTAAAACAAACTTAGGCTTATGCCACTGTTTCATGTAGCTGGCACATACTGAAAGGCTGTGACAGTGGCAGTTTGTGGCACACGGGCTGTCAAATTTCCAGCTAAGCCCCTTTCCTATGGAGACAAAACCTATCTCCCCCTGAGCAGGAAACCCTGAGGCCCATTCCTGTGCAATTCTGCCTAGGAACTAAGTTGGATATACAAATCCCTTGCCTGCCTTGGGGACATGAAACCTTAGCCTTCGGAGCAGCAGGTTTCCCAAAATTGACACTTCTCAAATCAAGGGGATATGAGAACATAAAATGGATAGAAAGACAGCAAGAAATGCTTATTCTGATTCAAGGGGGAAATAATTCTAGCAAGGGCAGAAGAGAGAAGAAAAAAAATCCCCTGGGTACCTGGCAGAGACTGAGCCAGCTGAACATCAGCCCTGGAACAGTGCTACCAACACTTGTGTTCTGGTACATAGAAGAACCCAGAAACATTCCTAATCCTGGCATAACCCTAAGATCTTAGCACTGGAATTGACTCCTAGAAAAACCACACTGCTGCTGACAGCAGCATGGCAGAGCTATCTGGGTAAAAGCAGTAGAAAGTTCTCTACTCCACAGAAACCTGGTTTCTTCAGAGCAAGGTCTGTCAGAGTCTACCTCACCTGTCTCTCAGGAGTGTGATGCTGGAGTGCCCAGCCCTGGGTGCTTTCAGCAAATACAGAGAGCTGTCTGTACATCGCACCAGCAGCTGCACGATGGGAGAGGCAGGATCAGTACCAGGACAAGGGGTGTCTCTGCTGGGTGCTGCAGAGCTGTGAAGGAAATGGACACTGCGGATGAGCCGTTCCTCTAGGATGGCAGCCACGGACAGGGGGGAGCCTGGGGAAGCAGGGAAAAAGAAAGAAAACAGCAGTTTAGGAAGAAAAAGGAATTTATCCAAGGGAAGCTTAGCTTGGACTGTGGTCTGCTCAGGGAGAGGAGCCACCAGAACAATCCTGATGGCAGAAGATTCTTTTTCCAGGAGAATCCCTCCACCAAGGCAGGATGACATGAGCAAAGCAGTGACTGCCTCAAACTCTTAGAGAAGGGAGAAATGTATCCATTGTGATCTCAATGAACAGTCCTAAAGGTCAAGCTCACCTAGGTGATTATCCCAAATAGTTATTGCTGCATCTTCACATGCCAGTGCCAGGTACCTGGAGCAGGAGCTGATGGCAGAGCATGCAATTGGAGCTGCACATGGCCACACGACATCAGGTTTTGGATCAGAATCTAAACAGAAGGACACAAGAAAGGTATCTGTAAGATGGCTGCAGAACATTCTCTCTCATGGTACCAGTTTCCAGTTTTCCCAATAAAATATGCACCATCCAGGGGTCTCTTGCCAGAATGACTTCACTCAAAATACTGCCAGCCTGGGAAACATAGAGCCCCACAACCCAAATGCCAGCCTAACCTACAAGATGAAGCAGCTCCCCTCATTCCTCATTTCCCTGAATCATGAAGATCTGGTTGAATGACAGCCAATGGCCACTGAATACTCCTCACAGAGTGCTCTGCTAGACAAACTAAGAGTTTCTTACCCACTTTATCCTTGAGTGCACGGTTCAGTAAGTACAAGCAGAGATTGTGGCTCCCATCCCAGTGCACACTGATGCCAGCTGGAAGATCTGGTACAGAGAAGTGAACCACAAAAGAGAAAAAGGAGATTGGGAACAAAGGAAGAAACAATCCAGGACACCAAAATACCATTAGAAAGCTCTCATTAGAGCTCTCACAGTTTCCCCAACAGGATTTACAGAAGCTCTCACACAGAAACTAAACCACAATAAAATGTCCTCTTATATTTTCTTTTATCTTGCCTTTTTGCACCCCCACGTTTTTTTGTGCTTTGGGGGATTTTTGTTTTGTTTTGTTCTTTTAACTATGGAGCTAAATTTGTTTGACTCCATACAAGTGGCTGACTTAAAAGTATTAGGACTGACATTTTTAACAAGGCTTACAGGTGGAATTTATGTAGTGAACCCAAGCCAGAGCCCTTGAGCTCTAACTGGAGCTCAATGTCATGCACTGATGTGCTTCACAGGTTAACAGCTTTTTTACCATTTGGATTACCTGGCTTTACTTTCATTTCAGGTTCCATTGGTAGGATCCGACTAGGCAAGAGAAAATGAAAAGTAGCATGTCTAAAAAAAAAAAAAGAAATATATATAAAAGGCAGGCCTTGGTAAGTAGGAAGCACTGCAACAAGATCTGGAATGGCTCTAGCCCCCTGCCCTGAAGTGCTGGGATGAAGGAGGAAAAACTAAGACACAGGCTTCCACCTACACTTGAAGAGTGGTCCATGTTGAAGCCTTACAGACTGAAATTCTGGTTGATGCTCCCACTCACCTGGGGATCTCCTCCTTGGTCTCTCTCTCACCCACAGCCTCCAGATACTCCCGGTAAGTGCTGCAGAAAATTGCTTCCTGCTTCTCCCACTGGGAGTCCTTGATGAGGTGATTGTACCCCAAGCCAAGCATGCTGTTATCATCCACTTTCTTCAAGGCCTCCACAGGGCTTTTAAAACTACTGCCTGGATTGGGAACACAAAGGGAGAGGCACAGCCCTGAGGAGCAGACACCCATGTCAGAGTGCTCAGAGGCATTTTGTCCACCTTGAGGGTGGCATTGTCTTGAAGAGGCACACACTGCCTTTTCCTAGGAGAAGTAATTCAACATTAAGAATATATTCTGTTGGACTTTCCATATAACTTTCCAGTATTTGAAGGCAGGGGTTAGGGCAAATCATCTGAGCACCCAGCTGACCAAAGAATGCCTTTCTGTGGCACTCTCCCTGCCAGTGTCCCAGCATATGGCCTGCTCCCTCACCATCCTCAGCATTTTCCTATCAATCCAGGACTCAGAGTGGAGAACAAGGGGTGCTGTTAGGTTGCTGAGATCTGGGAAACAATCTCCTCCCTCTCAGGTGACATTGAAGCCAATGGTATATAACACTCACTTTGAGACACTTAAGTATTTTGTGTCACAAAGGCGACGTGAGATGGTTGGGTAAGAAGCAACTCCCACAACAGGATTACACCCCTAGTTACAAAGGTCTGGAAGAAACCTTCTGATCTGTTCTGTAGTCATAAGGGCCTCAATCCCTTTGCAACCTAGAGGAGGCTGCAAGTTGCAAGTACAGAACCAGTCCTGACCTGTAATGGGCTTGGGTGGCTTCACTTTCATCAGCAGCACTGGGAGACTCAGCTTTGCATCAGCTTTGTTTGCAGACACTGGAGACTCCTGCAATAAAAAAACCTGTCAGGATGAGAATTGTGTTGTGCCCTACACTGCTAAGTTTTTCCCTGCTCATGGGAATCTAATGCTTCCTGAAGAGTTTGCAAAGCTTGGCTGACACAGCCCAGAAGGTTTCGGCTCATTCCACAGGAGCACAGAAGCTTGAGGGAGGTCATTATTTTCTCAACATTACAAAACATGCTCTGCACAGACAGCTGATGTCTTTGTGCCCTAAATAACCTTCACTTTTGATTTTACTGATGTTTCTGAATCATTCTTGTTGCAGCACAGGCCTGGGTGGGGCACAGAAAGGCTTAGAAAAAAAGAAAAAGAAGCGGGACTAAAGGTTGCAGAAGGCTGCTGAATACAAGAAACATTTTACTACAGAGAGCCCAGGATTGGAGCAGGTCACATATGTGCTTGGCTAACAATGAAAAACCCTAACAGGAGACTAGCACTGGTGTGTCACCACCACCACCCACCCCTATACCTTGACACTTAGCCAAATAGAAAAGACCTGGCTCAATAATCAACCATGTCTGACAAAGAAGAGATGGGAACTTGGACAGTTTACATGGAATCGTCAAAGAGGGAATGCCTGGGTGTTTGCTTTTGGCTTGTTCAAGTTAAAGGGGTGTTTGATTTTAGGACAGGGATGAGAAGCAACTCCCTCTTAAATGTCCAGGGAAATGTCTGCTGAAGAAAAAAGGAAGAATTAGGAGGCAGGTATCACAGAGGGTTCGCTGGAGGTGCTGGTCAGAAGGTGCCTGCCTGTTCAGAGGTGAAATCTAGCAGGGTGAAAGTGATGCAGGAGAGGGTTAAGCACTGACTCAGCACTTAAAATTGCCCATAACAGCCCAGAACATTCACTGAGGCCAGTTACCATCTCTGCAGAACCTCCTTGGTGCAGCTCCAGACTTTTCTGCCAAAGAACCAGAGGTTACAGTTGTTAGGGCAAACAGAGACCCTGCCCTGCTCAGGTGGGTTCAGCAGTGGTCCCACCAGGCTCCTCTTGTAAGTAGCCCAAAACACAAACCCTGGTTCAGGACCAGCCTCCTAAGTGGAGGTATCAGGCCCAACACTGGCTCCTTCACCTTTCCCCAGTAACATAAGGGAGAAGCCCTGTGGGAATACCCTCAGAGAGGGCCTCCTCAGATGGGGCAATAGTGCTGGGAAAGGAGCTGCCAGTTTCAAGGAGGGGCAGCAGGAATGTTAACTCTGGGATCAAGGGAACCTCATTGGAAAGCCTGTCTTGGGAGAGTAAACATGTCCCAGTAACAAAAAGGACTTGTGAAATGTGGGCTGGGCAGCTGCAGCAGCTGGGGAGGAGCACACACCACCCTCTGGGCTGGCAGACTTGTTCAGCCTGTATCTTGCTGTCACTGTCTGCAGGAGAAAGGCTTGGAGAATGACCTGTAGGCAAAAGGGTGTAAGGAAAAAAAGGCACAGAGGGAGATGGAACTGTTTTGTACCACAGATGTCCAACTTGACCTCCTCTCCCTGCAAGTCAGCCCTGCTGCAGCTCCTGGGTTCTTTTCTGCCTCCTTCAGCCAGGAATCCTTAGGCAATCGGTAGACCTCCAGCCAAGCTTTTGTGCTGTCTGCATTGGGAAATCATGTTGAGCAATTAGAAATAAGAAGAAAAGGTCTTTCAAATGAGCAGCCTCTGTTATCTTATGTTCTTAAAACAAGATGTGTATTTTTTAATATATATATATAAAAACCCTATGAACTCCATGCAGCCACCTCTCCTCCCACTTAAGGCTTCACATGCTTGACTAAGATTGACATCTCAGCCTCCAGCTCAAGTCCTTGAGGTCACATATCCACCAAACAAATTCCAGGAAGATACTCAGTCATATAATTCAACCTGTAGCCTCTGAGGTAAAGTAGAAAGTGAGACATGGTGTCATTCTGGTTCTTTGTGGATGCTACAGATCTCAGAGTATATCCAGGCAGATTCCACCAACCAAGGGTTCAGAAAACCTGCTGGCACCAAATGGGTTAATAAAGGCAGCTGCTGTGAATCAGAAGAATATTGTAGCAAGGAGTTTGTTGTAATGTTTTTAGAGACTGTTTTCATGCTGTCTGGCTTATGTGTGCAGAGAAAAGTGAGCTATAGTGGCCAAAGGAAGAACTAAGTTTGATACCTCTGGGAGAGGAGCAGGAAACCTGTTTTCACTGAGCCTTCCAGGAGCTGGGAATTGCACTGACCAGTTCCAGACAGTTCACTTTTGTGATCAGACCTGATCTACACCAAGGCCACATGCAGTAGCAGCTCTCTAAGCTGCAGGAAGGATGGGAGGGTTAGGAATAGGATCCCTTAGGAACCACAAATGCCTTGAGCCTTTTACAAACACTGCTGCTGGCCCCTCTGCTAGAATACAACAGCCAACTCCCAACACAACATGCACTTGCCTTGCAGCAGAACTCCTGTGTAATCTCCTCCTGGGGACAGCACCACCTCCACACAAATGCTTCGCTTGGTGATATCCTCCTGCCAAAGAAAAACAGGCTGGAGTCAAAGCAGCATCACTGATTTGGAGAGCTCCATGGCCTTACACTGTTTTCCACAGGATGAAGGCCAGACAGATTGTTGGAACAGGAATAAATATTGGGTAGCACTCTTGGAGTGCTGCTGCTCACAACAGAAATTCTGGAGGGCAATTAATAGTCCTCATGATTGATTACTTACCAGCCTTTGCCCAGTGTCTATGGAATTAACTCAGTACTTACCATTTCATTCAGGATTTTAATGAGCAGGAAGCTTTCCTTGTGAAAGCAGAAGAGATAGGCAAGACCTGGAATGGAAATACAAAACAGTAGTAGGAGGAGAAAAGTGAGCAGATGGTAGCCATGGTCTAGGGAGATGGCTGGGACAACATGTGCAGGAAGCTGAACAGGACTTTCCTGGGCTCAAGAAAGAATAACCCAATGCTTTCAGCACTAAACTTTTGCTGGCTTCCTTATGCCAGCACCAGCAAACAGTTGTAAATAGAGAGGGATAATTCAGTTTGAACTGTATCTCTAGACAGCTGATGGGTTTCAGGTGAATCATCAAACTAACCTATTTACCACAGGGCTGTGTAATTACAGGTGCTGAAACAAAGCATGGGCAGGAGGTCATACCTAGCAATGGTTCTTTCTGTCTGGTCCAAGGTGTTCCTAAACTTCACAGTGTGCTTAGCTCTGCACCTGCCTCTGCTGCTCCAAATTGGATACAAAACCCACACCCTCTGCTAATCACTATCACCCCACAGCCTGTTATCCAACGCCCTCTTTGCAGGGCTTTCTAGGAAACCTGTCAGTCATTCTGACATTCCTCCTGATTTAGCATTCTCTTATAATGCAGCTGCCAGCTCTTCAGATCCAGAGCACAGCCATCCCCAGCTAGGTCAAGGAAATCTATGTCACACTAACCCATTTCATCCACAGCAAGCAGGACGTGGCACTTATTCCCCAGATCTGAAGCATGGATGGCACAAATCTCTGTGTTGTCTGCATCCCAGATACAGACTTCCTCCCAGTCAGAGTCCCTTAAGGCAGCCAGACCCACTGACACACCAGCAAAGATGTATTTTCCAGACACTGCAAGGCAATTGACTCTCCCAGTTACCTGCCAAGAAAGGGAAAAGATGAGTGTACCCAATCCTTTCCCCACAGGAGGACTCGTCAGCCATACTGGTGAAATGCTCCT
This sequence comes from Corythornis vintsioides, assembly GCA_025447755.1. Classification (NCBI taxonomy): domain Eukaryota; kingdom Metazoa; phylum Chordata; class Aves; order Coraciiformes; family Alcedinidae; genus Corythornis; species Corythornis vintsioides. The sequence goes on along the minus strand of JAOEGS010008621.1, from coordinate 3,526 downwards.
GGCATTCCACCAACAGAAGATGCTGAGTTATACTACAAGGGACACACCTTTGCATGAGCTTTCAGGTGAAGAGCAGGGGAGGGGCTCTCATCTGTCACAGAGATTGTTCTGTGTAGGGAATAAGAAACTTTGCTCTCCCATTGACCAGAAGGGGCTTTAAAGGCCAAGAACTGAGCAGCACTCAGCTCTCTCACCTCTAGTGCAGAGCTGCCACTGAGCTCTTCCAGGCAACTGCAGAACACCAGCAGACACCAGTGTATCCTCCTGGATAACTCCACATACTGATGAGGAAGGCAGCACTGCCCTGGTGCTCACAACACTCCCATCAGGGTATTCGCCATAACACAGAGCTGAGTTTGCCCATTTGTATGCTACAGACTAATTACCTCCTCTCTGGCAAACAAGGGTGGAGCGAGTCTGAGAAGCAGAAGGTGAATTTAGGGCTGTTTAATACCTGCTTCTCTCTTTTCAGAGAGGTGTGATAGGCGGGTGGGAAGAAGAACCTGTCAGACAAGTTTAGAAGCTGCAACCATTTGAAGTAAATCAGTGAGATGGTGCTGGATTCTGAGGAAGGTGATGAACAGAAGAATATAAATGGATATTCTTTGGAAGAAAAAAAACCACCTGCTATGGTGATTAACTCAATCTCTGCTGTGAGAGGATCCCTACCTCGAATCCAGCTGTAGGAAGATATTTTGGGGGCTGGACCTTTAGCTTTTGTGCTTCTTGGAGCATCTCCTTTCTTTCAATGATTTCCATAGCATTCTCAAAAACCAGCATCACCAGTTTGTTGATCATCCTGAAGGGCTGAGGCAATGCTTTTCGCTTCCATTCAGGATCCTGCAGGAAAAAATCTTCCTCATCTTCCTTGAGCCAATCCTCTTCAGATGGCAGAGGAATCTCCAGGGGATGCTTCTGGTTGTACACAGCCATGGATCTGCCCTTCCAAATGCAAAACCCACCACAGATGCAGGAACCACGGCAGATGCAGAAGAGTGAAGAATCGTCTTGTATCTACTTTTATGAGGTAACGGGGGAAAAAGAAAATTTTGATTAATAATCTCTAGGGGTTTCCTTTCAGTATAGATAGCCAGAGTGACCTGTTCTATATAGTCTTGCTCTGGAAATATCGGCGACACAGGCATTCGTAGGTTGCCTACAGAAAAAGGGAGTGTAAAAACTTTGTCACAAGTTTGTAGAACTATAACAAAGCTTGTTCTCCATTACAAGACTTCCACAGCCTGTGCAAATCATAGGATGATTTGGGTTGGGTTGGGTTGGTAGGGACCTTTAAAGGTCAGCTAGTCTAACCCCCGGGATAAATTCCCAACAATTAATTTGGAAAGCCGTTGATTTCACTGGAAGTTATAAACTTCATTTCCAAGCCACCGGCTGCTCTCTGAGCTTCCCCCTCTGCGCCGGGGCCACTCACGGCGGTCTCGCCTCCGCCGCCGTCACCCCACGAAGCGGTCTAACCCCGGAGCAGAAGTGGAGATGGAAGCCGGGCCTCTCCCCTGCCGCCTCCCGGGGCGGAACGGCCGTACCCGTTTACCCGGTTACCGGGAGGAGCGGCCGGGGAACAGCCTTTAGCGGGGACACCTGCCCCGCTTGTTGACGGTTGCCGTGGTAACGGCGCGGCGCGGCGGGCCCCGGCCGGGAACTTGTACCCGAGCGGAGGGTTCCCCCTGCGGGGCGGAGCCCAGGCGGAGCGGGGCGGAGCGGCCGCGGCCCCCGCGCACCTACCACGGCTGCGGGGCCGCCGCCGCCGCCACCGCCGCCGCCATGGAGGGCTTCGTGGATTTCACCAACCGCAGCCAGGGCCGCGATCAGCTCTTCCGGTGAGTGCGGAGCAGGCGGCGGGGCCAGGCGGCCTCTCCGTGCCGGGTCGGGGCTCAGCCCACCCGGAGCGACCCCGCGGTGCCGGCGCTTTGGGGGATCCCCGTGGGGCGCAGCATCCTCGGGGTGATGGGGCCCCTCACGCAGCCCCCAGCCGCTTTAGCCCACCCCCTGTCTCAGGCGGGCGGGCCCCGGTGCCTCTCCCGTGCCGCTGATTCCCTCGCCGCTCGGCCGGGCCTCGCTCGCCCCTCGGGGTTTGCCCCCTGTCCTGGGCAGAGTTCGCCCTGGCACTGCGAGGGGTGTGACCTTAAGCTCGGAAATCAACGCTGCCCTGCTGCTGCCTTCCCTGCGAGCTGCCCGTGTTTCACCTGTGTACCATTCTCATTTTCTCCATTCCAGAGCCACTCAGTACACATGCATGTTGCTTAGCTATCTAATAGAGCATAAGGCTGATAAAGAGAAGCTGGTAATGAAACTCAAGCAATTGGAATCTAGCATGAGCTCTGGCCGTAAAAGTAAGTACCTGGTGTCTAGAGGGATGAGTCCTTCTTCGCTTGCCCCTTCCAGCAAAAAAACCCAAACCAGCTCCTGGCCTTGCATTTTCTGTGCTTAACTTCCCTCAAGTCACAAAACCTCATTTAGTATATTCACAAAATTTTCAAAAGTGCTGATCTCTGCCTTGGCTGCCAGGCTAGATAAGGCCATACAGGCAGTGACTGCTCCCTCAGCCTCCTCTCTGATTAGCCAAGGTGAATTATCACTGGGAGAACTAGAGAAATAAGTTAACAAGCAGCTGCTTCTGCAGAGATCAAGTTGTCATCTCAGTTCAAGGACAGACCACAGGGGTAGGATGCCAGGCTGGCACACTGCACTCTCATAGTCCTTTCCAGCCAATGAGGTGAGATGGCCTCACATTGAAGGCCATGATAATCCCAATAAAATCACCTTTGAAGGACCATCCTTCATCATGGCTCCTTGTAGTCTCCTTCGAATGTTCTTTAGTAGTTAATACTCTACTAACTCATTTCTCCTTCAATACTTTTCTCACAGTCTAACCATTTGCATCACCTCGTTCTGTGTCCCAGTTGCATCCACGATGGTTACACTGTCAGTGTGGTCATATTGCTTACTTTTGGATTGATCTTACACCTACTTACTGATTGCTCAACCCTGGAACAACTACACTGTATGAGCCAAATATTCTAACCTAACGTGTTACCATGGCTTTGGTTTGTTATTCCAGTTAGCTCCAGAGTATGGTGACTTCCAGCAAAGAGGAAATCAGATTTTCCAGCTGGTTTATCAGCCCTAATTCTCTTGCTTCTGCTGAACAATTCACTAGTAGATGTCAGGCCTAAATTCAGGACTGAGCTTGTGTGCTGCCAACATCTGTCACTGTGAAAATGCAACAGGTTGTGAAAAGGATTTTACGTAACATCGTAGTCGTGTTCACGAGGCAAAACCCACACTGCGCAGCAGATGAAATCAGCCTTGTTGTATATCCCAGCTTGAACTTGGGATATACTGTTCCTCTTTTGAGGCAACTATGTGCACCCCTGACAGGTTCATGGCTGAGGAGGGACTTGGTCTGTGCAGCATGTGAATCAGCAGCTTTCATAGATTCATAGATTCACAGATATTAGGGGTTGGAAGGGACCTAGAAGATCATCTAGTCCAACCCCCCTGCCCG
>JAOEGS010008620.1:8976-49111 GCA_025447755.1 Corythornis vintsioides | reverse complement strand
AAAAAAAAAAAAAAGAAAGAAAGAAAGAAAGAAAAAAGTCTGTGTATATAATGGAAAATGTGCCTTGATAAACATAAGGTACTTTGTTGACTGTGGTTGAAAACTGACTGTTGAAGTAATCTCACATGGACACAAAATGGGGCCTTGTTTTATTTATTTTTTTCTTTTCTTTTCCTTCTTTAGCAAGGTCATGGGTTTACCGACAGCGCGTGGAGAAAATGGAAACTTGTACCTCATCACACCAGTAATGGAAGCCAGTGGAGCTCCCTGGCACACTCCCTGGCCAGCTCAGTCACAGTTTTCATGGATGCATCTGCAGAGGAATAAGAGCTCTCAGCTGAAGACTTTGGATGTAGTGTTCCAGTGTTGATGGACACACCTTAATGAGAGTCCACAGAGGAGACACAGCTCACCCCACCCGCACCTCAGCCCTTGAGCAGCCCAGACCATCATCTTACTTTGTTCCAAACTCCTGAGATTTACTCTAGATAGGCTAAAGAAATGTTTGGGGGTTTATCAGCAGTGTTGCATTTAGTCCTTGGCCTGGAAAGTAAGGGTTCATCTTTCTACCCACAATTTAGGGATGGTCCCTGATGGTTTCTGTACTCTCTCCTATGTTCTATAAAAACTAGTTTAGTTCAAGTCCTATCTGTCTACAGCAGCCCTTTGCCTTGTCTGCCCTTAGTGCAGTGGTACTGGTCTGAGGAAAGGATTGCAAGCACAGCTTCCTTCACCTTGTTCTCCAGTAACCTCATAATCATGTCTCTGACTCACCACACTGAGGTGATGGCTTCTCCCAAAGCACAGAAGTTCTCTCAGCCTCCAGAGTCAGGGAAGCACCATGAGTGCTTTAGGAGCAGTCTGCCTCTCCCTGTGTCCATATCACTGTCTTTGAATAACCACCTTTATAGAACACACTGACATCTGCCAGTGAAAAACACTGCAGGTAAAGGAGGAAGAAACACTGTTGACTTGTTTGCAGTTCTGGGAGGAGCAAGGTGATATCTGAAATAGATGTTAGTTCCTGCATTCTCCAAGGTCAGGGTTGGTTTCCCTCTGTGAAATGTCTATATAACATGATCCATAGCTGAAGTCACTATTTTATTGTTAAATTACAGATGTAGAAATGCTCAAAATGAAACCTGATTAGATCAAACATTATTCACTTAGCACATTGCCATGGCAACTCCCCTTTCTCTTATCTGCTTATTTATGATGATGATGCCTTCTGCAATGAACATTGAAATAGATACATAGATGAAACCAAGTCAAAACAAATTACAAAAAATTAGTGTCTTAACTGGCAGCAAGTAAGTCCATCATCTTCTGTCCCAGCATATGAGTGTTGTCTGGGCCCAAGAACAAAAAAGGCTCGTCCACCAGAGCTCTGCAGAAGCAGCATTTAAGCATGTGCATAAATGCAATCCACAAAATCCCCAGACACTTGTGGTGTTACCCTAAAATCCTTATATACTCCAGGATAGTTTTGCTCTAAAATTCTCCAGACACCTTGAGTTTTCACACACTCCACTGGTTCCCAGTATAGTCAATCATTTTAGGCAGTTTCTGCTCCATGAACTACACTGACGTGAACACTATTCTTCTCAGGATCATCCCTAAGTGACCACCTTGATTCCCTCCCATCCCTGTTTCTCATCCCCTGGCAGAGGCACAGCAGCCAGCTGAGCATGGATTCTGACCTGACATGATTCTGGTCTTCCCCCTTTTCATCTCAGTAAGGAAATAAGATTGTTCTTTTTCAGATGAACTTCAGTGATGAAAATCTCTCTGTCTCTCCATTTTTAATGATTTTCAGTGTTGACATCACAGCCCTATCCAGGGATGCAGGTGCTAGGAAGGAGCCACCCAGACAGCCAGCCCTGTGACTAAGGACTATACACACACAAAAAGGCAGCAGATAGACCAAAGCCTTGAAAATGAGAACAAGCAAGATTATTTTGTGCTGTAAAACAAATATAAGAACTGCTAGATCCTATCCAAAACACGTCCGTGGTAGGTTCTGTGCCCTGAAACAAGTCTCCCACATGCTGTGCTCCTTTATATTCATGGACCTTCTCCCACAGTCAGAATCTCTCTGTGTTTGTACGGATGCAGATGGTCCCAGGCAAGGCTTCTCTTGGGACCTATGCCCACCATAGCAGGCAAATGAGGATCTTCACAATCAAAGAAAAGCATTCACAGTTTGCTCACCTTTATTTTACTGTTTATAAATACCCAGTTAGGAATTAAGGGGAAACCACTGTGTGGTTTAAGTAGCCAGTCTTCTACCACAAAAGATGAATAGTGAATAGCTGAAGTGAATGATTCCCAGAAAACTCATAGTCTGAAAAGGATTTCTCTGTGTTATTCAGAAAAGGCTTATGAATAATGAACAAGGAAACAGAAGTCAGGACATGACCAGAGGATGGATTCAACTGATCAGAATGTTTATTCACAGTTAAATATTTAGGACAGACTAATTACATATATATGTGTGGTGGTAGTGTGGGTATTCATACACATCACACTCTTGTACAAGCATCAACAAGCCAGAGCACTGACAGCAGAGTATCACCTATGAGCAATGTTAGTGGGAGTGAAGGAAATGACTGCCCATGGGTGCAGTCAGCTACATTTTACCTTCTTTCTGCAGCTACATTCTACCTTCTCGTTTCTTCTGTCCCATATGCTACAAGCATGTTAGGAATGTGGTCACTAATACTGAATATTTGAAGGCTATGCCTCTGCAAGACACCTGGGTGTTAAGAAAGGACAAGAACCCATGAGCTTTTTCACAATGTTCCTTGCAATACTGATGATATCGGGATGTTACTGAGCCTGGGGTGAGAGCTGAGACATTTTATGAGCACTACCACTGACATTTCCTGGCCAAGATACTGTCAGGGATGTTCCCTACAAGGAATCCTGTCTCTCATCTTACAGATATTTTCCTCTGGCTGCAGTGATTTACAAGCCCTCAAAAGCAATCTGGAAGGGACAATCACTTGCATAAGAATTTCTTCAGAGGTACCATGCGTATTACAAGACCCCTGCTTGCAAAACCCTTTGTGACAGTCCTGAGTGGGAAGCCATCGTAGAGTCAACCACAAATAATCCAAAAGTATTTCCTTTCGTATCAAGACATGCTTACTAGGACACCAAGCCCTGTCAAACTCTGCAGTAGAATGGGGTGAAAACCCAATATTTATTTCAACTGCCAGCTGGAATGGAGTATTTCAGGCTGATTTGATGTTTTTAAATTTTTAATATAGCCTGAACTCAAAATGAAAATACAATTTTTTAACAAAATGCCAAGACACTTTCCAGGCCTTCTCCCCACATTTTGTCAAAATGATTTATCAAACTTGACCCAAATTGATTCAATAAAACTTCTGTGAATTTATATATTAGCTAAAAAATATTTTCTGTTCAGCTCCATCCAGAACATATATAACACTTGTAAGAACTGGTGGGGGAAACTGAGACTGGGATACAGAAATATTTAAACATCCAATGCAAATAAAGTGCAAATGCAGTGGCCTCACTACTACAGAAATGTCTTGGCACAGTTCCACCTGGAGCCAGGGAGATGATTAACTGGCCACATGCACCAATCATCAGCACTGTGCAAACTGGGTGCTGTTCTGCTCACAGAAAAAACCCTTTACTCAGCTGAAGCCTGGAGACTGGATCTGCTGGAGACTGGGATCTTCTGTATCTGATGAAACCTGAAATAAGACACAGAAATGATCCTCTGGCATGGCCAAGAAGAGGTTTAGGTAGACCCAAAGAAGCCAACAGCCTGGCCAAGGAAAGCTCTTGCTGTGCTGGTTGCAATACCTCCAGAGCAGGCATCACTTGCACAGGGACTCCTACCATTTCAATCCCTCTGGAAACGTCTCTAACGACCTTCTCAGATGGGAAAGCATGGAGCTGACTGCATATTACCTGCAGATGTCTTTACATTTGGAGGAGCATCTGTGAAGTGGTGGTAGATGAACACAACAATACCAGTTCCAGCCAACAGCCCTTTTCTGACCATGCTTTTTATTTTCTGCAACTGGCTCTTATACAAGAATTTCACAATATATGTTTGTATACAGTGTATGAGTTCTCAGTTGGCAAGAACTGGAAATAAGTCCCCAGAAATCAACATAAAAATTGCATGCTAGGAGGTCTGGAAAAAATGAACATTAAGAAAAGGGTGTTAGTTGCTATGTAATGATAATGCTCAGCTATAACAGAAATCTAAGAGGTTTGCAAAATAATTCTCTACACAAACAGAAAGACAGGCTTCTCCCAAAATCCTCTGAAATCCAGATGCCAAATTCTTCTCTGAGTGAGTAAGATACAAGTCTACTAAGGTGAGTAAAGCTTCAGCACATTCAACATTTGGCACTGGATCACCTTTGGATAGAGCCCCCTGCACAAAGACTGTTGCTAAGTGAGGAAGGACATGGTTCTCATATATTTATTCCCATATATGTCTTCATATGCCATCTGAATTTGTATCCATCCCTTGGATGGAAGAAACCAGGTTTGTTTTCATTCATGTTTGGAGTAAGCAGTGCAGGATGAGACCTGAGCTTTTGCTGGTTCCCTTATATATACTGACAACAAAAACTATGTTATAGATTAGCTATAAGTTATTTGACTTAAACACCACCTACAAACCCATTTTCAGTTACAGGAGTGCTCAGGGGCTCTGGGCAGTCTGGCTGATCCCCACCTCTTTTCATATATTCCCATCAGCTGTGACTAAGCTTTATCTGTTCTCTGTTTACTATTTCCACATTTTAAAATAAGGGGGGAAATAACCACCAAGAAATCCTGGCACATTTTCCCAGTGTGACAGCCATGCTATAAATAATAGAAAATTCATGTTTTCTATAATTTCCCCTCATATCTACTTACAGCTGGCTTGTCCCCTGTATTTCAGGCAGTAAAATTAGATCAGTAGCAGCTTTGTCAAATATATTTTTTACTTCCAATGTGTTCGGTTTCTTTCAGAGCCTGTCCAGTCATGTTCCTGTAAAGGGCTGATGATAAATGGAGATTTTCTGGTGCTCTTCAGCAGCCCTGTGCCTGCAGGGACGGGACAAATTGCCTGTTCATATATCAGTGCATCATTTTGTGACACAACACTGCTACAGAATGAATGGGGAAAAAAGAGTAGGGGTCAAGTGCAAGCTTTTATAACTGTTTGTTTAAATCTGCAAGAAGGGGAGAAAACCTTCTCCCAAGGCGACCCGTGGAGGAGAGCCAGTCTACCCACTAGATGGTGCTAGAAAATAATACAAGTGCCTGGAGAGTGGCTCTGCCAACCAGCCCCAGTGGCCACAGCCTGTTGAGGTGCTCGAGTAGTGCACGGCTCTGCGATGTGCTAAAATCGGTTGGAAACTGGTTGGGTGCTCTAAAATCATTTGGAAACCAACATGCTTTCTACTTTGCTTTCAGCTCAGTTTCATCTTCTTGGCTTATAGATGTAGCCTAAAAGAGCAGGTTTAGCTAAGGTCTGCTTTGGTGCCTCCAGCTTGCTGTAAACTGAGCATCTTCATGAGCATCTGGGCTGGCTGGTGCAGTGCATGGCATGGGTTCTGTAGGTTACAGGTTCCTCAGCTGTGCCACACACTGACCCCCTGCCCATGGCTGGGGTTGTGTGGGCACAGGGGAATGCAGCAGCACCCTCGCTGGGCTCTACACTGGTGGCCAAGGAGGCCTTCTGCAGGTCAGCAGCCAGAAGAGCAGAGAATCCATTTAAGCCATCAGAGATTTCAAACCTCTTCTGAAGGAGAAATCCCTGCCAGAGTTGGGCCAGCACAAAGGTGTGAGCTCACGGGTAGGACCCTCCCCATGGGTTCTGCAGCTCCACTTCTCACACATGGGTTTTGCACTGTTCATCTCCATATTACAGTCCAAGAAAAGCAGAGTCTGGAGATTGGAGTATGAAGAACATGGGTAATATAAGTGATGTCTACACCTGCCCAGGGGCTGGGTAACCAGCACTGAGACAGGTGGTGGCCAGCAGAGCATTGCTTGAGTGAAGAGCAGCCAGTGATGTACCAAATCCTGTGGGGAGGAGAAGATGTCTTCCTCTCAGGAAAGGCCACTGAGGCAGTGAGTGGGACCTGTGGGAGAAGGGCAGCCAGCAGACAGAGAACATCAAACACTGCAACACTTTCATATTAAAAAAAAAATAAGAATCATTTCAGTTTCATTTTCATTGAACTTCTTGAAGACATACACTGACTACAAAGCAATTCTCATGGTCAGTTAAAACAGGGTGCAGCTTTCTCAGGGCTACACAAGAAAGTGTCACAGGAACTCCCATTTCAAAATGTTTTTTACCTAATTCCAGCTTTCTTTTTCTTTTTTTTTTCTTGCACTATTTTAAATTAATTGCAGAAAAAAACTCACTCTTGTTAGTGGACATAACAAGCTGGATTCAGATCCAGACCAGAATCCAGAATCATTCTTTTTGATGAAAGAGGGGTTTCCCTGACATTACACTATTGGCAGCAAATTCAGGTTTCGCCCCTGTTTGCCATTGGTTTTCACTTTATTCAAAGGATATTCAAAGCCAGAATACAATGCATAGCCACAGGAAAATGACAAACATGGAGTATAAGACAAGCTACAAGTGGGAAATCTGGCCCCTAAAGCTGCAGTTTTGTATAGACTGGAAAAGCTTTCTGGGTAGGATAGAGGGCCACAGGTTAGACCAATTCCTGCAGCGGTCACACAAAGGCCAGCTGAGGTCAGGTCATCTGTAATAAGCAGATATTTCCATGCCTGAGCACTGGGTAATCTGGTCCTGGCACATCCCTGTTCCAAACACATGGCCAATATTTGCTGTTACAAATCATTTATTAAAGCTTGGCCAATCATAATAGCAAATCTGTACGCATGTGAAGATCTCTATATTTTGCCAAAAGTAGATCATGCGTGAAAAATATTACATAAACTTTCTGAATATATATCAAAATAAATATTACAAATTACAGGAAATATGCTAAAATGACTCCCATTAAAGTTTCGGGATTTGTTTAGGATTACTCTGATGGTTATAAAAGTGTCTCCTCTCATATTCTTCAGCTGAAGGAACAGCTTTGCCTTGGTCATTTTCTCCCCTTAAAAACACGCCAGATTATTCTTCTATCCAGCAGAACTCCTAAAGGCACATCACAAAGTCTAGACATCTGCACCAGACCAAGTACGCTGCTGAGCTGGATCTCCCCAGGTCAAAAAAAGAAATTCCCATGCCAATTTTCCCGTGCTGATTGATGCTGCCCCTCCGTGCCATATAGAGTTGAGCCTTCAAGCCACCATCTGCAGCGGTCACTGTGTGTCTGCAAGTCGTGCCAGCACTTTAAAGGCAGGTGTTGACACCCTTCACAGAGCACGACGACAGCAGGACTTGAACTTCCATTGTATGTGGCAAAGAGGGATGAAGTCACGTATATGCTTCACTTGATGCCTGTCAACCCTTCCTTGCTGCAGCTCTGGCTATAGTCACTTCACAGTGTGATAGTGACTGCAGTATCATGACAGGCTTGTGGTGCTTATGGTCCTTCTTGTATCTGCCTTCTTGTACCTACTTCTTCTATCTGCCTTCTTGTATTTACTCCTTCTTGTATCTGCCTCTTACTCTGCAGCGTGGGCATAGCAGGGCTTTGCCTCACAAACTAAGACACCTACATTCAGCTGTGAGCTGAGTTGCACCCATAAAGCCTGACACAAACTTTTCTTTGTTAGTGGCAACATCCTTTGACTTGGGGATTTTGCCCTGTCATGGATGAAAAAGTTGTGATATTCACAGGTTGAAAACTCATTCACTGCTAGAAGTCATAGTTCACTTAAAGTCAATGAAAAAGTGCTTGAAAATGTTTAATAAGTCTTAAGTCTACCCTGACAAGAATCATTTGCTGAGCTCTGGTCAATCTTTCACAAGAAGTGATAGAGAGATAGTGGAAGCTGAAAGACAGGAAATGAAAATGATGACAGAGGTGGAAAAAAAGAGAGATAGGAAACATTGGAACTGCACAACTCAATGAAACTGAAAAGTCACCCTGTTTAGGATAATATTAAAATGAACAAAGGAAAGGAGCTTTTATATCACATTATCTCTGGCACTCTTGGTTTCATTGAAGCCAAACGTATATCAGGTTTCCAAGAGGGCTTAGACATGAACATACAAGACCTATACAAAGACATATATATTTAGAATGGGGAAAAAAATCCACTCCTTTTTTTTTTTTTTTTAATATAATTATAGACTGTCACAAGTCAGTCAAATTATTCCATAGCTGCAAATTACAGGACTTTTTGTGCTTCCCATAAAGCACCAATTGCTTGGCACAGAAATATTTTCACACTGACCCCATGGCTGCTTTCTCGGAGAGAAAGAGTGAAAGAGAATAAAGGAGTGAAGAGACATGCCACTGAGTGATGCAGAACTGGACAAGCACATTTTGTGGGGGCCATCTCAGCAAGCTCCTGAGGCAGACAGCCTTGAGGAACCCCAGCTCACCGCATCCCAGTGCATGAAGGCTACCAACAGAGAAACCAGCCGGAGCCCCATCATCCTCCTCGCCGCTGCGGCTCGGCACTGCCCCGCCGCATCTCCCCCGCACCCTCCCTCCCGAGAGGGCGGCTCGGTGGCGGGGCGAAGGCGGGGACGAGCGGGAGGAGAGTTTTTCTCAAGGCAGGGATGCGCTGCCACCTGCCGACCTGCGCGGGGGCTCCGCGGGGTTATGCGGGGCTGCTGCAAAACCCGCAGCCCCTTTTGGGGAGCGGGGAGGGGGGCATCTGACCTCTGCAAATGGTTAGTCATCGTCATAGTTCGGTGTGCCAGATGCTCCAGACTCTGCAAAACTAATCTGGGGAGATACAGAGTTGATGGGGGTGATGTTCGTGGATATAGAATCAGTTGGATGGTCACACAAAAAATTGTGGTCAATCTCTTGATGTCCAAGTGGAGACCAGTGATAAGAGGTGTTCCTCAGGGGCTGGTACTGGAACTGGTGGTGTTTAACATCTTTGTCAGCACTATAGACAGTGGGATCGAGTGCACCCTCAGCAACTTTGCAGATGACATCAAACTGAGTGGTGCAGTTGATACACTTGAGGGAAAGGATTCCATCCAGAGGGACATGGGCAAGCTCAAAAAGTGGTCTCATGTGTACCTCATGAGGTCCAATAAGGCCAGACACAAGGTTCTGTACCTGGGTCCGGGCAATCCTCAGTATTTATAGTGGCTGGAGGATGAGGGGGTTGAGAGTAGCCCTGTAGACAAGGACTTGGGGGTAGTGGCAGATAAAAAGCTGGACATAAAAAAACCCTTGGCATAAGGGAACAAACCCTCCATAATTTCTTTATAAAAATAATAGAATAATAGAATACCTCATGTTGGCCTGGACAGGGCTGAGGTGATGCAAATCTAGGAACCAGATTTGACACAAGCTTAAAAACCACAGAGTTTCCTAACCCAGGCATGAGGATGATGGAGTTATTGTCCAGCCTCTGACAGTTTAAGGGACACAGTGGCAAACACATGTTGCAGCACCAGGACTAGGCTATTTTTAACGAAAAGCAAAATTTTCATAAATACTTGCTGACTGCAAGAGTTAGGAAGTGTAAAAAAAAATCCCCAAACTATTTTTGGGGTAATTTGCAAGTTTTAGCATTACTACAACATAGAGAAGTACTGTTATTTAAAGAAAAAGGAAAGCCATACGAAGTGTTTAAGGGAGGATTTAAATGACTTTAAATATAACTAGTTTTCCTGTCTGAGGAGTTTCATTCTATAGTGACACAAGACAGAAAGCTTTTGATTGCTTTATAGAAGATCAGGAGACACTGAGTTTTATTTTGGCTCCAAAATAAATTAATTTGAGTAGAAATTTATTAAGGGTTTTGTAATGAAAACATTAGAAGTGTTTAGTTCTGCAAATTCTTGTATATAGAAGTGATGCACAAGCATCCTCACAAAAGCAATTCCCAAATCCAGATTACCTGGATGGTGAGGTCACCTATGCAGAAAATATGCATATAGTGGTCCACAAGAGCCAGTGTGAAAAATGCTGGAGAGCCTTCTGTCCTCCCAGTGCCAGCTCAGCCCCACCTCAATCCCAGACAAAAAATCTTGATGGGAAATGTATTTTTTTTTCACTTGATCCTAAATAGAAGTAAACCCTTTCTGCTCATATTGCCAAAAAAAAATTGATCGCTGCCCCCCAGACCCCAGAAAAATTGAGTCTGAAAGATTCAACAAGGTAAAGCTGTAAAAACTTACAGAGATTTAAGAGCTGCTTCTAAAATCAGCTGCTAATGACAGGCTTAGAGGCATTTAAACCAACAAAAAGTACTAATAGTGAAAAAAAACTCAGAAAACTTCAAGTGACCGATGACTCTTTTCATTGGAAAGCACTGCGAGCTCAAGCTTTTGCTAAGGTGCCAGTGGTAAGTGGTTTGTGTCTGACTTTTATTGAGATACAAGTTCCAGGCTTGTAGAAGACAGGACCAGTGGTTTATACTTCAAGGAAATGACACAGTATACTGATGATTATTTTTATAGGTCTCATTGTTGCCATTGAAACATGAAAGAGCTTATCTTTGTGTAGTTTCCTCTATCAACTAGTTGTAAACTTTATTTGATTTTCCAGATATTTTTCGGTCAAATGTTATTTAATAAGGACTGTTAGTGTATTCAGAGCAGAGCAGCCAAAGGGCAGGGTTTAATTTGCAGGCTGAGGGAAGCAATATTATAGCCAGGCAGGGAGGAACTTCCTGGCCATTTTTTTAATAAACTAATAAAGGGTTTTTTTTGTGAGAAGGCAGCTAATCTCCTTACTGCATGACTTCTTTTCACCTGGAACAGGAACCCTTTGCCAACAAAAGCAAAGCTGGGTGCAGGAAACTTCACAATCCTGTGTGCAGATGAAGGGGGGAGATAGCAGAACATGTTGCATGTATGTTTAAGTCCTTGCATCATTGTCAAGGAAATGATATGAGCTTCTGGGAAATTCATAGTTCCTTTTTAATATGTCAGGAGGTTAACAGTGTTTTGCAGACTGTTTCTGGCTGTGCAAGCAAGGTGATGTTTAAAAGGCTGGGCAACGATAATAACTGGATGGGATGAGTTCTCATTCCTTCTGGGCATATTATATTTCCATCTGAGGCATAAGCACAGGTATTGACTTAATTTATCCTTACTGGAATTCTTTCATTACAGAAAAGCAATGTATTCAGAAAATTCCATTTATAGGAGTTTGTACATTTTCACATTTACACGACTTTTCCTTCATCATGAATGTTGAGCTTGAGAACAAGAACTCTGCCTAAAATCCTCTCATTACTAAATGCTGGAGAAGTCTTTGACAATTCAGAAGTCCCAAATGACCCAACATTTCTCCTCTCGTTCTCTGCCTGTGGCTGCAGCAGGGTTTTGGCAGGGGGCTCCAGGAGGGGTCCCTGGGTTCCCTCCCAGCCCCCAGCCATGGAGTGGGTGGCTCCCGTTGCACATAATGGCCCCACTGTGGGATGGGTGCAGAGCAGGGATTGTGGGGTGGGCCATTAGTGAGAGAAGTCTGACTGACCTTCCTGTGTTGTTTTCTGGCCTTTCCATCCTCTCTTAGAGCATGTACTCTAGAAAATAGTTATATCACAGTACAAGAAATTACTGCAACCCTGTGAGATGCCTGCACAGCTCAGACCTTCTGCAGGCAGGAGGAATAATCGGTCCATTTCTCAGTGCCAGGAGGGCTCTTCGGAGCCAGTGATAGCCCAGTTGTCTTCTTTCAAACAAAAACTGAATCAATACTCAAGAAGGACTGGGAATTTATTTTTTATTTTTAATCACAGATTCTCTAGAAGCAAATAATTGTCAGGGGAAGGGTATTTTTCTCATATCTTGAATTTATTTCCCAAATGTTGGAGGAGGCATCCTGAATAATTTTTGGTCTGTAGGGTTTTTCCCTGTGTATTTCAGAATGAATACACCATGTCCAAGCTTTTGATCTCTTTGGGCAAAGCACTAATAGTCAACATTTGTGTTTTGAGAGAATTCAGAGAGAGATTTCAGAAGGACATTTCAGAAATAAATGGGTTGTGGGTGTTTGGTGTGAAGATATCTTCTTGAAATCATTCTGCAATACTGGCTTGAAATACACTGGAAATACCCAGCACCTATTGGGCATTTTTTGACAGTGAACCCACTTTCTAAAATACTAATGAAAAGTAATGCATAAGATGGGGACAATCCAAAAGACCTTTTAAAAATTCTGACCAAGATTAAAACATAAATAAATCAAAACAGGTCAGCTGTGGTAATTGTGAATTATTTTTTTCCCCAATTATATCTTTCTTTGTATCTCTCCTTGTTGTCAAACGTTACTTCTCTCAGTTTATTTTTTTCCCAGCTTTTATGTTTTTGTCCCTAGCCTTCCACCACAAGTGACCTCACTGGAAAGTCTAAGAAAACCTCAGTATAAAGTTTGTGAATTCTCTCAAGGCAAGAAAAAAAACACATTACTTCCCATCTGGCTATAAAATGTTGTTCCATAAATGTTCTTTCCAGTGCTGATATTATTAAGAAAGAGCACAGCTCCAGCTCTGGGGTAAAGTGTCAGTAAAAACCCTCTGAGTCTCAGCTGTTAAACAAAATGTTGATTGTATTTTTTATTTTCCAGGTTCCGGGGTTTTATGTGCATCATTCATTGCATTGCTTTACCAACCATGTTCCCTCTTAGAAAAACACACACGCTTTAAAGAAGTCATTAAACAAACCTAGCGAATGTAAGACAGCCCTTCTTTGGATGGCTTTATGGATGTGTGCTGTTTAGGGCCATATCTGTGATGACTCTGTATGTCAGCCAGGTGTCAGGGAAACAACCTTGATAAAACCACTGAATCCTTGGATAATATAATGTTTATAAATGCAGAAAGGGTGAGTGTCAGGAGGATGGAACCAGGCTCTGCTCAGTGATGTCCAATGACAGGACACGGGGCAATAGGTGCAGCAGGAACAGAGGAGGTTCCATGAATCATAAGGAGAAACTTTTTCACAGTGAGGGTGACAGAGCCTGGAACAGGATGCCCAGGGAATATAAGGAGTCTCTTGCTCTGGAGACATACAAAACTTACCTGGATCTTTTCCTGTGTGACCTGCTCTAGGTGATCCTGCTCTGGCAGAGGGGTTGGACTAGATGATCTTCTAGGTCCCTTCCAGCCCCAAACACTCTGTGAATCTGTGATTCCATGTGATATAAGAAGGCTGCTCAGAGCAAAGCATATTACAAGAGCTATGCCCAGCACGGTGACTTCAGAGAAAACAATCTGTGCCACTGCTGTGAAGTAGAAACTGCCTGAGTCTGAACATGATGTAAGGACAGAGGAGGTGGGAACCCTTTGAGATGAGGTGGGAAGAGGAGTGAGCAAAAACACAGGCAGATGTGCTGGATGCAACCTGTGCTGCGCAGAAAGGGAACCAGCTGGACTGAGTCACGCTGATGAAATTCTGGTTGGCTTTACTGAAGGGGAGAAGTCATTTGAATGAAAGTGAGACCAAGAACCAAAGGGAGAAGTAGAAATGCTTCATATCAGCAGAAGCACAGAGAGAAGAAAGTGCTGGTGGTGTTTGCACAGCAGTGTGGTGAATCATCGGCATGGATTGCCCAGCGTGCCTGGACTCTCTCAGTCCCACCCAGCCACCAGCATGAGCCAGTGTTCACTGCTACACCTGGGTACCCCATGGGGACGTAGAAGAAAGAAGAAACCAGAATGGAAGGAGAGAGGAGTTAAAAGAAAATGGAACTGAGTTTTGAAATGGAAAGCCAAACAAGACAAAGCTGTCAGGGTGTCCCTTCTCAGCACACTGAGACTGCAGGGCTGGGATTAGAGGATCATCAGCACAGCCACAGAAAGCTCTCCAGTTCTCCATCCTTGCTAGCTTGCTCCCACAGTTACTCATTTTTATTTTGAGGGTATTTTAAAGTCTGATAGACCCAGACAGGAGTGAGAGGGATAAATACTCTGCATGGGGATAGGAACAAGTGCCTGGGGCAGCTGTTCCAGCTTTGCTTCAGGGACACACTTACATGACTTCACCTGTGTGAACCACACCAGGAGAGGTGACAACCCATGGCTGTGGCACTACTGCATGAGAGGACAGAGCCAATGAGCTAGCAGTGCTGGCATTTGACATTTTTTGTGTATATTTTTTACTTTTCATCTTGTGACTCTGGATCCTTTTGCTTCTAGTGCACAAATATCTTGGGTAATTTCTAAGAATTTTTTTTCTTTGAGAAAATTCAGCTACAGTGGATTAAATTTACATGACTTGTAAATTCACAGATGCTTGCAATTTTCTAATGAACAGCTTAATGAGTTTATTTTACATAGAGGACATTTGCATGCTCCATAATTCATCTTTCTTCTCTCCATCACATTAATTCTTCCATCTGAGCACTTTAAAGGTTTGTCCTATTGTTTTGTGGCAGCGAAACTGGACTGCTCATGAAATGCTTGTAGCCCTAAATTACCAGGACATGTTTATTCCTACTTTAACCTGTAAAACACAGGAGTGATCATACTGTGCTGGGAATTTAAACTAAGCATTGCTGAAATCTTACCCTTTTGTAGATGAACACTGGCTAATGTTCCCCATTACGCAGCTGATGGCTGTCAACAGAGTAAAGAGTGACAAGGTGGCATTGTACCCACCTATAGTAAGTAACCCCTGGGTCCTCCCAGTCATCTCTACAGGCTCAGCCACATTTTGCCTACATGGCATTCCCGGAGGAAAGCAGGGAGCTGGTGGAATGCAAAGCCAACCTGCCAGCCCACCGAGGGGAAAGCAGTTGCCAATAGCCCTGCTTTTGACCGGTTTTTCCTTTTGCCCCTGTCCCATTCTGGGTTCCAGGGGATGAAACTCGTTGGTCACAGCCGTGCAGCTCCCGAAAATGTGTCTCTCGCAGGGACATCACTAGATGGCGACAGAAGGTTTCAAACCGAGATGGAACGTCCTCAGGATACGCACAAGGCAAAGGGATGCGGTTCAAGCTTCGACTCCCCAAAATCGCTCTTGGCACCAGGAGAGATGAGGTTGACTTTTCTAACACTGCTTCAGGAATTCCCTTAATCTGTGAAAAAGTCAGAAAGAGCAGGAAAAAGCTTAAATATTGTGCTAGGACTGCCCTGCACAGCTCTACAATGGTAATCTAACTTCCCCCACCCTTACGTAGCCCTATGGCAGAAGCTATAGCTTGGGCTATATAGCTGGGCTGCTAATGGGCCTTTTCAGCTCCAGCCATCACATCCCACTTACCCTCCTGGAGAGGTAACAAGCCACAACATATGACACTTACTTTTGCTTCAAGGTGAGAATCTGGCTTGCTGGGCTGTTGACCAGCTGGAAGGCCTCTGTCTGCCAACGGGTCAATGCAAATAACCATGTCCTGTTGCATCTGTTGCAGCTCCCGAGCATGGCTGAGTAACCTGAGCTTGATCAACAGCCCAGAATAATAACACTGAGGTGCCTAGAGTGGCATTCCCTGCGTCACTCAGGAATAAAAGTGTTTGGGCTCACTGCCAGGCTGCAGCAAGTTGAATTCTCAGCAGTCAACAGCACTGCTCCAGCATATAGAATCATAGAGTAGTAGAATGTCAGGTTGGAAGGGATCTCAAGGATCATCTAGTCCAACCTCTTGAGGTAATAAATAAATAAATAAATAAATAAATAAATAAATAAATTATATATAGTCTAAAATAGATGGCTCAGCACACTGTCATTGTAGGGGAATCCACCACTTCCCTTGGGAGATTTTTCAATGTCTAATTGTTCTCATGGTGAAAAAGTTTCTCCTGGAGTCCAATTGGTATCTTCCCAGGAGTAATTTGTACACACTACCCCTTGTTTTATCCATATGACTCCTTGTAAAAAGGGAGTCTCCAACTTATTGGTAGGTAATAATAAGTACAAGGTTATAAAGTCTCCCCTAAGCCTTCTCTTCTCAAGGCTGAACAAACCCTTTTTTTTTTCAGCCTCTCTTCATATGGTCTTCCAGTCCTCTGATCATCCTCATGACCCTCTGCAGCCTGGCTGCATCTTTCTTGGACAGAGGAGACCTGAATGCAATGCTGAAGGTGTGGTCTGACATCTTCATCCTATACTCAGGCTTAGGTTTAATTTAATTGGATGCAAAAAAGTAGTCAAAAAGAAAAAAAAAAAAGTCAAAAAAGAAGACACCAAAAAAAAGGAAAGTTAACTTTATAGAGAGTACAAGTCTTCTTCAAGGAAATGGCTTGTCATTCTGGGTGTTAAGCTACTCCCTGGGTAAGCTGTGGGAGGCATATCTCCTTATTATACACTGTAAACACGATTAACTTGTTTTTCTGTCTAAATGACCCCTGTGATTCATTGTCGTCAGGCAACCTGCACAGAGTTTCAGTTCCAGCTGAATTTATGGCCCCTGTTGGGGTGTTGAAACTTATCTCCTGCTCCTTCAGTTCCCATAGTATATCACCTTCAACATCATCTCCATGGGCTCTCAGGGATGTGTTTTGACAGCCTTTACATGTGCTCATGGCCCAGATTTTACCAATTACTCAGCAAATTACACTCCTTGCTAAGGACAGTTTGTCTCCTCCTCAAAGGCAAGGATGAACATAGGCACAGGAAAGGTCTAATGGCCTCTGCAGCATAAAAATGAGTACTCCCAGTGCCAGGTTGAAACCAAAAGCAAAAACACTTTGCCATGGGCTTCACATTTTTGTACCAACCTCTAAATGCCATGTCTTTTTTATATACCCTTCAACCCCACATCACCCAGTGAAGGTCTGGATGAAACTGGGCACTGTGAGATCAATGGGAAGAAAAGGTCATGCTCTAGATAACAATCTATGATTCTATGATCTTTTGGTTCTAACTACTAACTCTCAGCCAGAGGGCAGAGGATCTATTTGCAGAGCCTTCCAAGTTTGTGTCTTCTCAATGGCTTTGTGAGCAGGAAAGCACAGATAGGCACCAAGACTTCAGGAGCACGAGTGTCCTGGGACCCTGCAGCAAAGGAGGGTTGCACCAGGGATGCACTCCTACCCCAACCACTGAACCACCTTTTCAGTCACATCTGGGTCATTTTCAGGGAAAAAAAAAGAGACTCTCAGTGAAGCTGAGAACAGAGAAGATTTTGCTATAGAAGGGTCATTTCCCACTGCAAACTCTGTTCCACCATTGCAAGGCTCAGTAGGCAGGATGCTACCCAGCAGCACCCTGGGGAAATGCATTGATGAGCATCTGCCATTCCAGGACAGACATCCTGACGAGCTGTTATTACCAGGTGGAGCATCAGAATGGCTTTGGTTAAGGCTGGTGCTCACAGGTGACAACCCCAGTAGTAGCTCTGTTTTTCCCCAGGAGTGAGTAGAAAGCCAAACTAGATACCTCTTCTACCCTCTGTAGCAGTTCATAAGCCCGATGTCTTTCAGAGAATATGCCCTTGGACTGTTTGAGAGAATTTCCTGGGGTTTTCTGGTACTGTTTCTCATTTCTCTTGGCAATCCAAGTGTGTTAGCACTCACCAAGAACTTAACTGTGATGTGGTTAAGTGTTGAAAATCCTGGAACATCACAGAAGCCATTTAAAGCAGATTTCTGTGTTTCTAAGGTGGATAAAACCACATTGCATCCTTCCCAACAAACAACTTAGACTGGTAACAGGACCCAAAAGGCAGGAGCAACCCTGGGGAAGAAGCACAGCATGGCAGCATGAGGGCTGCTATGGTAGGGTGAGCATTGAGATGGAGGGCAAACCCCTCTGCAAAGTCTGAGGGCTACCTCTAGAGGCACTGAATAGTAACCCTGGGCTGGGCTTGACTTCTGCCCTTGGTTGCAGAGGGTTGTCTGAAGGAAGGTTGGGATTGCACCACCTGCTTCTCCTACCAGTGGAAACGCTCATAAACCTTCCATTACCCTGACAGACCTCAGGCTGAGCTAGAAAGCAGTTTTCTGACAAAACAAGAGGGCTTGTGACCAAATACTTCCATATTTCTCCCAAGCCAATGCCCTGTTAGGGGGATTTCCTCGGGATTTCTTCCCTGAAGAATATGTGTACCTGGAAAGAAGAGAAAAAGGGAAAAGGAAATTCCCACAAGTTCCAAAGCTGTGTTTTGACCATTCATAGTTGATGCCAGTGATTCATCTTTAATCTCTGCAGCTGGATGGGCAGCCCCCAGCCAGGCTGCAGGCAGATAACTCAGCCCTCACTCCATGCCCTGACATCAATGACTGCAGTTGCACCTGCCTTCAGGTGCCCTTCAGGCTCCTCCAAAAGCTCAGAGCAATCTGGGAAGTTTTCATGGTTGCCTGAGTTTTTAATTGGTAATTCAAAGGAGTAAACGTCATTTTCTTTCGCCTGTCACCACCATTTTCGCATGTGTTGGAGCTTCTGGTTTCCAGTTACCACTGAAAGCAGAAGTGAAAAGCAGCAAGAAAAAGCTGTTCTCAGGATATTTTTAGGTTCAAGCAAAGTCAGGAGGTTTTGGAAACAAAACAAGGGCATTGTGAGATAATTTGGTTTGTGTTTAGCCAAAGGAAAGCCAATTTTTTACGCTTGCCTATCCCTGTGAACATGCCACATACTTTCTCCTCCCTCTGAAATACCCATTTGGTATCAGCATCCTCAGCTCAGTTCCAGTTTCACCTAGCAGAAAAATGTTTATGAGTAATAACATTTTGCTGTTCTGTTAGAATTCCTATTGAAGCTCTCAAAATAACTGCAAAATACTACTTTTTCCAAGGTAAGAGGTGAGAAACAGAAATTTTCTGAACACAAGGCCTTACCTTAATTGCCTAAGCTTGTGCTCTGTTTCTGGGATAGAACCCAACTGTCTCGTTCCCTTAGGTGGGTAATATTACTCCATATTTTCCTTCAGCAAGTGGCCATATTTTGATATCAGTGGTAACTGTCTTTGTTTCAGTCACTCTTTCATACAGATTTGGTGTTAACTGCCCAGGGAAGCAGCTGCAGATCTGAGAACATTACTTAAGAATGTACCTTAACCCAAGGTGCTTCAGTAGTTCACATAAGTTTCCCAGCTCTCCTCCTACTATGGACAATGAATCCATAGGGAGGAGCAGGTCTTGCTACAGCCATGGATTTCTTCAGACCCTCAGACATGACAAGTGTCCAAATAAAAGCCAAGGTTCTGACTTTTGTTGTGGCTTTTAATCAGCACTGTGTACAAGGCTGCTGTGTAATGGAGACAGCCTGGACCCAGAAAGCAAAGAAGAATGAAGAGATCAGGATAGAGAGATGAGATCCAGATCTGTTTGTCCACCTGTATACTTTTTACACGGGAAGATGACAAGTTTCTCTTCAGAGCAAACTTATTTGCCAAGAGCAATGGCACCAAGTGAAGATTTGAAACTGCAAAGGTATCTGAGAGCAGTAAGAGACTATAGGTTTTAATTTCTTACACCAAATGACTGTGAGCAATTCCTACTGGCATAGGTCAGCACAGCTACAGCAGGCAATGGAAGATGCTTAAAGTGAAGAAGTTTTAGGTGATGTCCAGTGGAGTTTTCTGTCCACAGAAAAGGGCTGCAAAGTCCTGACTGCACAATGAAAACTAAGAGATGTTTTAAGCCTTTATGCTTTAAGGACATTTTGGGGATGTGAGACTTCAGGGAGATATTTCACAGCATGAAGTCTATGTAGTTGAAAGACTAACCTTTGGGGGTAGGATGATCCTAGTTGATACTTCAAGCATTAAAAAAACCCACACAAACAAACAACAAATAAAAACAAAATACACCTTTAAAACTTAGATCTGGGCGGGGAATTGTTCTTGCAGTCTACAACCTGTCATCAGAGCAACTTCCCATTCAGCTCCAAGTTTCAAATGTTGAAAAAGCTTTGTTTGCTGTGCATAATCTTACTAGACAGGAAGATGAAAGTAAGATAGAGCAGGAGATATGAGAAATATAGCAGCCAGGAGAATGTGCATCAAAAAGAAAGGAAGTAGCCATGCTGATAAGGATGGTTATTAAGGAAATGTTACAGCAAATGAGAGAACTGTTCCTTTCCACTACGAAATACAGTGATGACAGACAGGGAAAAAAAAAGCAGCAAGTAGGAAATCAAGATGATCACACATAAATGCAGGCAGCCCAGGTAATAAAACTGAGGAGTATCTTGACCTTCCAGTGAAAGACATGAAATGTGTTTCTGAGTACAGAGATAACAGCAGCAGGTTTGTCACTTGGGGGCTCTAAGGATGATAGGGAGCAGGAAAGAGAATAGTACCAGGGGAGGGGATGGAAAGCTTTCCTCACTTTGGGAATAGGAGAGAAAACTATTTTCATTTGTGTAAAAACCAATTTGTTGAACTGTCATAAAGAAGTGGTAGCAGGGCAGTGTTAGGAATCTAGGGCAAGTTGGATCCATCAAAGAATATCAAAACAAACAACAAAGCATGGGTTAAATGAAGTGGAGGAAGAACACACCGCAGCAACTCTTCCTCTTTTGTGCAAGGTCTGCTGCATGATGAAGCAGTGCCCTGGGGTGTTGTGAAAACCAGCACCATTGTACAGAGGTTTTCCCTGATGATATTTTTACTACATCCTCTTAGTTTCTCCTCGGTTCTAGTTTTCCTCCAGTTTCTAGGGAAGTCTGGTCATAAAGAAAAAATAAATAAAAAGTCTTCAGACATGATCAAGGGTTGGCATCAGCTGATCAGGTGCTGGACTTCAGTTCCTGTGTCCTTATTAGGATCTGGCTCCAGACATCTTCCTCCTTTAAGATCTCAGGAAATCCCCAAGCTAGAGGGGCTGAAAATAAAACTAGCCTAAGCACACTATAGTACAAAAAGGCACCTGAAAAATGTAGCATAAAATGAACTTTTCTCTACATGCAGGTAAATACTGAACATGTTTTTTTAGAGTAAATTTTCCCCACTGCCAGCTCATTTCTGCACTGATCTTGTGCATCAGAAAACATCAGCCTGAGATAGACTGTTCCAGGAAAGATGTCAAGAGGGTGCAAATTAGAAGCAACCCCCAGAGGGGTGGGGGTGAGGGGGGTTCCATCTTGCTTTCCCTACCTTTACAAAGACTCATGGTGCCCAAGGAGGGTCAGAAGCTGGGGTGAGTCATGGGGAAGGTGGGCAGGGGAATGCCTGGGTGCCCACGGGTGCTCTTGGGGTGACTCACCCAGCAGCAAGCACATGCAGCACCCTGGGAGGGCACCAAGCAGCATCCTGGGAGGGGAGGGGGCAAAGCCTGGGGTTGTTGGTCTGTGCAGGAGAAGGATGAGTGCAGAGTGGGTCTGGGACTGCAAAGGCATGAAGACACTGGATGAGGCAGATGAAGACATTGGGGGGATGTGGATTCTGGTATGGTTACGGACACTCTGAGGACATGTGATGAGCCAGAGACAGTAGCCAGCTCCCCTTTGACATAGCACTTCCCACTGCCACCAGCAGAGACAGGAGAGGTCCTTCTGATGCAGGTGCCCCAACTCAGGGGTGTTCATGGTGCCCTACTCAGCAGTCGTGCTGCACTTCTCCACTGGCAGCAGAAATCCACCTCTCTCATGGCCATGAAACTAATTTTCACAGCAGTTGTGGCCTCTGGGTCTTCTCACTTTTCTGAAGTACTTCATCCATTGCTTTCCATCCCCCCTGCTCCAGGGGGTAGGGCAGGGCAGAGGAGCTGGGGGAGTTGCTGCAAAGAGCCCTATAGCTTGTGTTATACAAAAAGATGGTTTCAGTTTAAAGGTTTCTGAGCAGGTTCCTCTTTCTCACACACCTGTTCTGTTCATTTTGCCCCACACTGGAGCTCCCCCCTCTGCCTGAGCCAACCTGCAGTCTGATCTGACCCCTGGGACATGGCCACCAACTCTAAAGGGACTCCACAAAACCTTGCCTCGGAAAACACCTCAAAGACAGGGGAACCGCGACAGAGGAAAGCACAAGACAGAGAGTCCTACTGTTGCTGAAATGCCCAGACTGAATCAGGGGGGAGCTGCATCCCCTCCTGCCTGGTTTCCTCAGGCAGGCTGTGAGCTCTGCCTCGCCCCGGGGTGCGTGGACTCTGCCCTCCAGACACCAGCCACCCCAGAGAAGGTGAGACCAGCTTCAGGCACAAGTAAATAAATATTATCCCGTTCTTGGCTCTCTGCAACAAGGAAATAAGCAGAGGGCTCTGGGACACATGTCTGAGAAAGCATTTAGCAAGAGGGACGAAGGCAGGAAGATGTTCTGTCCCTGGCCAGCTGCCGGCACAGTCAGCAGCGTGACACTGGGAGTCAGATTCGTGCCAGGAGTGAGTCCGGGGGTGTTGTGGGGGTTGTGAATAATCCTTCATTCACCACCCCGGGATGGAAAGCTATGTGAAGCTCAACCCTAGCAGCAACATAGCACCTTAAATATGTGACTGCTGGTTGTCCCAACAGATGCAGGACAGACGTGATCTGTATGGGGTTTCTGAACTGCACGCCTGTGACTACTCTGTCGGCTGCTGAGGAGGAGGTGGAGATGAGTCCAAGGACCATGAGTAGCTCAGGGATCAGATGTCTGAGTGTCAAGATGCAGCTCAGCTGCCAGGGCTGAGGCTGCAGGCAGATTTCCTGATTTTCTGTCCAGATAGATGAAAAGGGACTGCATGGAACTCGGGCAGATGCAAGGCAAGGAGCATGAAAGCATCAAGCCAGCAAAGCTTCAAGTGTTTTAGGGTACCTGAGGGCAGCGTGGCACAAACCAGATTGTTTCTTTACTTAAAGGATTTAAACTCAGAAGCACCAGTCAGCTCAGCAAGATGCAGAGAGCTGCTAGCAAGTGTCCTGCAAAAGAAGCAATCGTGCTAGATAAAATCCTGGAAGAGAATTACTTCAAAGAAAAGATAAACCTGTGTGCACATTACAGACAAATGCACTAGACTAAATCCCATGTTTCTAGTCAGTTTCTGTACCCCTGGTGCCCTTTTGGTACACACATCATCACCCTATGGCTTTGACTCACGACTTGGCAGTGGAATGGCTTTGGATTTACTGTCTCATGTCCTGAGAGGAGATGAGGTGGAGGCACTGACATTGCTGGGAAAGTGGAAATAAATCTTTAATCTTTCTTCTCTGTATTACAGCAATACACTGGTGCTCCCACTGGACAGGAACCACTCTCACAGCAGTTGGCTTGCTAAAGCACCTGACATCTGAGCCAGCCCAGCACTGCCAGCACACTGGCTCAGAGCAAACACAGTGTACAGGCCACCTCTGCTCTTCAGCACGTTTTGGTGTCAGTGCAGCTATGACAAGTATTGTCCTCTGCTAAAAGTTCATATCCTTCTGGGCTTTCTGCCCTGTTCCTCATCCAGCAAATCTTCCCTTGCAAAGGCTCACAGGAGAGAGAAGAATAATCCTTACATCACAATGCTAGTGCTTAGGTGGACTTTGCTGCTCAGAAAGGCACTGAGAGCCTGGCAATCCTGCTCCCAGAGACTGTAGAGGAGAGGGGACAGTAGATAACTGAGTAAGGCAGGGGGAAGCATGGAAGGAAAGTGTCCTGGAGCATGTCAAATGTTGCCTAGATGGTGGAAAGAAGGCTTCCTTCTGCAGTTTCTCCCAGAAACCAGGAATAACCTGGGAAAGATGCAGAAACAGTACAAAACACTGTGTTCTGAGGAGGTGGAAATGATAAAAGCCATTCCCACGACCATGCAGGACCAGAAAGGGAGGTAAGGTAAGCAAGCAGAGGAAGAGGAAAGGATCCCACTGCTCTGGGACACCAGACAGAGGTGAGGGTGAAGGCAGACATTGAAGGCAGGCAAGCTTTGCGTTCTCATGACTGCCTATTTGTGTACCAGCTTGTGCTGTCCATTGCAAATCATGGATCAGTGGGCAACAGGATGCAGGGTGGATCATTTTTCTCCTGCCCCTGAAGTCTACATGGAGCAGGAGGTGTCTCTAGTTCAACCCCTGCTCCACGCAGGGCAGACTGCAAAGTCACACTTGGTTATTTGCATTGCCACACTGAAGCTTCAAAAATATGTCCCTGCATCTGTAAAAATACCAATTTACAAGCTTAAGGCAACTGACCTTATAAATTGAGCTTCATATTGTGTATTAAATCTCATGCAACCAGTTGGTTGGTCATATTTTCAGAATGCTGGTCCAAAACAGTTATGTTGCTGCAAGAGAGTGAATTCAGCTGAATAGTTGCAGCTTTACAGGAGCTGGGAGAGAAGCAGCCATCAGGGAGTGTTACAAAGATAAATCATCCTCAGCAGGCTGATATTTAATAGCTGGACATGTTTCTCTGGTGTCTAACCTCTGCCTCATTTCATAATCTTTCAGGGGCAAAGGTGATGGAGTCACCCTCCCTGGAGCTGTTCAAAAAGCTTGTAGATGTGGCACTTCAGGACATGGTTTAGTGGTCATGATAATGTTGGGTAGGTGGTCAGACTTGATGATCTTAAAGGTCTTTTCCAACCTTTATGATTCTATGATTCTGTGATTTTCAGGTACAAAACCAACAATATCATTTTGGAGAAGATGAGTGGCTTCTCATACCACTGGGTCCTGCAAGAAATTTGACTCTGCCATGAAGGCTTTTCACAGAACAGCATTATTCAACTCACTTAGATCACTCCCTAAATATAAATAAGACCTTTTCTGATTAAAAAGGCACAATTAAGTATTGTAAGCATCATTATTACAAAATTTAGAAGAATAGTATCTACTGAAATAAGAAGGCTGGGCATGCAAAATGTTAAAGTCTAAGAGAAGGCAAATTCAAGCTTAAAATAGCCACAGCTAGCTGAAGTTTTCATGGAACACCACATTTCTTTGGCTAAATGTAGAATTTTCCTTCTTTTCCCAGGCAGATGAGGGATGAAGCATCTCTACTGCTGACCATCTTCAACAGCCTTCTTCTTGTGACAGTTTCATCTCACACGTCTCTTAACACGTGGTCTGGAGGTGTGCAGATAAAGTGGCTCTTGCACAAGTCCTGCTTATGGAGGGGTTTGCTGGGTGGAGCCTCCTACCCTTGGGCATGTCAGAACACGAGGTGTGCAGGGACACTCACTGATGGGCACACACACTAGTTCTGGCTTCAGGTTCTCTGAAGGTGCAAATGCTGCCAAGCATCCACCTGAGAAGTTAGTGCTGGAAGTCACCCCCCTTCATCAGGGAAGAATGCTTCTGGCCCCGTTTACATATTTCATGGGGTGCAGGAGGAAATACCAGGTCTCTCTTTAAGCTGTGCATGCTCAGAGACACACCTCGAGGCCTCCTCCCTCCAGGTCATTTCTGATTTCTTATCAAATCTGCATTTCAAACAATGCAGAAGGGGAGCCAGGCCTTCCCGGACATTTTTAACATTATTTGGGTCATTTCCCTTCCCTGAAATGTTACTCTTTTGGCAAGATGAGTTATTGATGTGTTGCAGCCAAAGATGTCTTCATATTTCTTGGGAAGGGCCAACTTAAACTCAAAGGATACTTCTTGCTTGAAAAGGTCACTTCTTATGAAGTTTCAGTTTTCCCTGAAAATAACCCAGTGTGTACATGAAGCTGGTGTTTGTCTAACTCTGCCTGAGACAGTGAAATGTGGTTTTCTGTTCTTTCAACTCCACCTACACTCAAATCTGCATGGATGATACATGTCTTTCTGCAGCCCATCTACAGGACAAGCAGGGAGCCAGTTAGACCAGACACCATTACATGCAGTTTTTGGGCCATTTTTCAAACACACCCTTTAGTGGAAGCCTTTGCTGGCATCCCTAGTGCCCTGGTGTTGCCACCTCTGTATGCCAGAAAGCACAGCCATGATCTTTGAAGTGGCTTCAAAACTACTAGCTGTGCACAAAAGTAAGGCACAGAGGTTTAAGGAGATCTTTATACCTCTGGTGGATGAAGGCTCCTGAAGCAGCATCCATAATGATGGTGTGATACAGGCATCAGCTCTGCTCAGGGTCAGCTCTGCCATGAGCTTATATTCACCATACACAGCAGCTCCTGCTCACTTGCAGTTTAGACAGGCAAGAGAGGAGTTGACAGAGGGGCAATTCCTACACTGGGAATTCACACACATTGTAAAGACTTCCTCTTTGAGCAAACTGTGTTTTCTTTTTTTTTTTTTTTTTTTTTTTACAAGGCAGAGGAAGAAAAAAAGTTGACCTTATCTTACTGTAAGTGAAAGTTAGAGGAGAAGGCAACCTTTTGCACAGCCAGCAGTCTCAACAAGCCCCCAGCCTGTTTGCTGGCTCTTTCCACTTTACCTCTGGAGGTTTGATGGACACATTCCCTCCTCTAGGACTCCACAAACCCATGGCCAGGTTCCTCCCTGACTGCCTCTCATTTCCATCCCTTGAACTGTGTGCTGCTTCAGCACGTGACTTGCTATCAGCACCAAGAGGGATTTTAAACTTTTCAAGCATCAACATTTATTTGGTTTTTTCATACTGTCAAAGCTATGTATATGCTGCAAGTGGAGCATTGTCCCTCTGGGCGTGGATTCTGTGGTATCATCCTTCCTCTGAAGCTGTCTCCTGCTGGAACAAGGGTCACACTTGAGAACAGATTTAGGGGTGAACGTGACACTGCTGTTGCACGGAGCTTTGCACAGAGAGACTTTTTTCTCTTGCACACCTTCCTCTGCAGCATCCTCTCTCTGGATATGCTCAGACCGCTCCTGTGAGAGTTGTCACCCTGCTCCTCAGGTGGCACGTGGTGCTGCCTGGCACAGGAGGCATGGGACACAGGTAAGCAAAGGCTCGTGGCTGCCCCAGCAGCTCACCACCTCCTCAGTGAGTCACCCTGCCCCAGTATCAGTCAGCTGGGCTATTGCTGGTGGCCAGCCCAAAACAGCAGGAGTGCACCCATGGCACTGTAATGAGCCACTCCCAAGGTTTGTCTGGATTTTTTGGGGCGTTGCTGAGTTTGCCCAGCATGCACCAGTTACAAAGGGCTTGTTTTCCCTTTGCCCAGATGATTAGCTTTGGATGGTGACAGTTTTAGAAATGCACCTTGCTGGGCCTTTCCTGTAAGGATAAGAAAAGATGCTCAGACTCCAAATAGTGCTCATTTACTGGGCATTTACAAAGTCCTGGACATGTGATGCAAAGCAGAGAAGCAAAGTCCTTGACCAGGGTGTCTGAGCTTGCCTTGGAAGCAGCTTGTACAGCCTCAAGGGAAGCTGTTTTCAGCCACTCACACTCTGCACCATGAAGCTCCCTGCACCCCAGACCTTCCCAAATGACCATTTTGGACTTTCCAGATACTGCAGGGGGGTCACACCTCCAATCTCCCTCCCCAGATGCTCCTTTACTTCTGTCATTTATTCAGAAGAGTAATACACTATTTACCAAAGACCCCCAACAAAGGAACCAGCACTTGTCCAAGGTCCTCCCTCCCTATCCCAACCAGCATGGCACACGGGGAGGACCTGGCAGACTGCTCTGTACTTCTACTGAATCTTTTCTCAAACTTCCATTTGGTTTAACAGGGAAGATCATTTAACCTCCAGACAAGAAAATCTTTATTTCTGCTTCTTGCAAGTGCTCCTCCCAGTCTCTTCTATCCACTGACATTTTTTTTCAGGGTTAGAAAAACATGGGCCTGAATTTAGAAGTTTAGAAATGTTCAGGAACCAGGCAGTGAGCTAAAACCTTCTCACTTGCAGGAGGCATGAAAGAAAGGAGTGGGGGTGTGGGGTGCAAAGAAGCAGCAGGACTCTGACTCCTCTCTCTCCCACCTTGTTTCAAAGGCATGACCCAAACCTGATTTTCCTTCACAAACAGAGCAGGGAGTTCAGCATGCCTTCAAATGATCTCCAGACTCACTGCAGGCTGCTCACACCAGGAAGCCCAGTGGAGGAGAATGGTGGTGGGCTCAGTTTCAAGGTCACAGGCTGATCTGAGGACAAGAAACCTGACAAGCCCAAGAGGAGAAAAAGGCACCTCTGGCTCCCTAATTTCACCAGTTACTGTGAGCAGTGGGTTTCTCCCCAGGGGTTTCCTTTGCAGTTAGCATGAGTCGCAGTATTCCCCAGAGAGAAAATGAAACTACACACCAGAAATCAACATAGGAAGAGGGAAACCATCTGCAGAATCACACAGCTCAGTGCAAACCAGGCAACCCCCTGGGGTTTGTGCTGACAGGGTTTTCCCACCATCCCTTCTCTTTCCCTCTCCCTCACCCACAGCCTTGATCACTCCAAGTACAGCTGCTCAGGCAACCAGATCAGAAAAATAATCTTCTCTCTTCCAGATTATTTCTAATGCAGTTCATTGCCCTGATCTTGTTACAAAGGTGGTGGCACAAACAGGTGAACCTACAACACAGGGATCAATACACTTGAGGGATGTGATGTGCTTGGGATATGATGTATTGCTCCAGAGAGAGATCCCTGCTTAGCTACAGTCTGACTATTTTTCCCCTGAAAATTAGCCTTCAGCTATTAGAAAGCTCCCAGAGATGGCAGCAGTGCTTGATATGTTTGGTATACCTGAACAACACCACTTGTTGATTGTGTACCAGTCCTCTGAAGTGATATTTATCAACAAGCCTCAGACTGTTTAAACATGTGGATGTACCTGTAAAGAACTAGAACTCAGCCAAACCTTATCACCCATGTCTGGCAATACATAAACTGTAATTACTTTGGATAAGCTGGTCACTTACTACTTGCATAGTGTGAAGATATACAAGAGCCATATACAAAGAACAAATCTTAAACAGGGAGCTTGTCCCTTTATACAGATTTTTATGCTAAATCATTTCACTGGGTGGGGAAAAGGAGGATGGCCTTAAAGGAAAACAATAAAAGCATAAAAACCAAGGTAACATTTTTCAAGCAATGGTAGAAGTCTTCTAGCAGCCTGTAATTCCAACATGGATCTCATTTTTAAAGTATCCAGGCACTTGATAATCCACATAACATCTAGCCACTGTTTGGTGGGGATAAACACCTTGTTTTTAAAGAAGGGAAACTGGGGAAGAGTTTTTGAAGCCACCTTGTTACCTGAACAGCTGCTTCCTACTAATTCTATGAATCTCATTGCAGATTAAAAGCAATCAGCAAAGAAAAATGAACCCCAGTCTCTCAAGGCAAAGGTGAGTAGCCTAGCCATTAGATCATGTTTTCTTGAAGTCAACTACACTGAAAGTCTAACCCACAAATATCCTGATCACTACATCTTGTATATGTATGAAGAGGTCTCCCTTACACAGCTCCCTTCAAAGCATCTAGAGGTTTTGCACAGAAGTGCTGAAGCAGGTGGGTTATTCCCAATTTTTTTCTTCAATTAACATCATGACTGGGGCTCTGCATGTCCAGGCAGCTGCAACACTCTGGCAATCCAGAAGGAGTGCAGGGGTCTGAGAATGAGACTGTCAGAAACATCCATTACCAGAGTCCAAAATCCATCAACAAGGACCTTCACCCAACTGCCCCTTGAGTGGAACGACACCTGTAGTGCACGTGGCCACAGCAGGGGAGGTTGGCCCATGTATGTTCACAGCTCCATGCTGTTTTCAGAGGTGAAAGAACAGAGTGAACACATCTCAAGGCACTGAGCTGGATTTATTCATTTGACCGTATCAGTATCAAAGTAGAAATAATCTGCTTAAGATCATGTGTTAGATAGGAGCAGCATTAAATAAAAGACGTATGAAAAAGAGACTGTGCTTCACAAAAAGAGTCAGTGTACAACATACATAGTATGCCATTTTAACACAAATGCTTATCAAGAGTCATCCTAAGCATCAAAGAGAGTTTTATAAAAGTTTACATTCTCATCCCATGGGATGTACAGAACTATGCTCTTTACATAGTTTTACTATCGTCCAAAACATCATGTTTCAAATATATGAGGCACAGCAAGAACAATACAATTCCATTTCCATAGGAACATAAACACAGCTTGTCACTAATGACACGCTTTCCAAACCATAGCACTCACAGCAGTTATACACGTGTACAAAAGGGAGCCTTCCCACTGTCACCAACAGGGAACAACATTTGATCTGTCCTCAAAAACTCCCTGAGATTCCCTTGCAGGAGCTGTCAGGTAGGAAGCAGGTGGAGTCACTGTTGTGCTTTGCCAGGGCCAGCCTGCTGTGCTGTTCCCAGAAGTAACCAGTCTGGCCAGTGAAGGGTTCCCTCCACCCACAGAGAAAGAGGACAGTGCCCTTCTTGGTGCCAACAGCCCAGGGAAGATGCAGAGTTAAACCATATCTGTAACCAAGGGATTCTTTGGCTCCTGAGATCACTGATAGAAATTAGCTCAGCTTATGGAGGGGCCTGATTTTCATTAAGACTGACCAGAGATGGGCCAAGCATCAAGGACAGAACAAGACTGAACAAACCATTCTTTGACTGGTTAGATCAAAGACTTGGATTTTTTGG
Organism: Corythornis vintsioides; assembly: GCA_025447755.1. Classification (NCBI taxonomy): domain Eukaryota; kingdom Metazoa; phylum Chordata; class Aves; order Coraciiformes; family Alcedinidae; genus Corythornis; species Corythornis vintsioides. Next base: position 18,708 of record JAOEGS010008620.1, on the reverse strand, counting down.
AAAGTTTTCACTAAGGACAGATCAGAGAGACTGAATCTTACAGCCCACATGCTCAATTATTATATATATATTTCTTTTTTTCATGGCAGTATTTGCAAGCTTATATTATATTTTTTTATAAAAGTGCAAGGCCCAGCACAGTAAAATATCCTGGATTAAGACATTCCCAGCAGTGTTCTTTTTACTATCTTCTTGTTGGTCGACCACCAGACACACAAATATCCTTGCTTGGGATCAGCTTATCAGAGCCCCTAAGGGTTTAGCTTAATCATCTGTGCAATTAAACACTATTCACATTTGACAGCCTACAATGGCAATATTTTTATGTACAAATTTGAAAATAGAGTCTTTAAACTGTATTTTAAGAGGTAGAGGTCCATTTCTGACCCGTTGACATACAATGTTACTGAGTCAGTTGTATTCTAAGGCTGGTGGTCCCCTAACAATATTGAAGTAACCAGCTAGAGCTCCAAGATCTATGTAGAGTGATCTTTGCCTCTTTAGCAGGTCTGACTCTTCCATGCTCCCAGTACACAATGATGAATCTGAAAAGAAAACAGACAAAGCATCTCATTATTACACAAATAGCTACATTAGTTCAGTTTCATGGTGGCAGACATGACTGGAATTACTGGTCTAATATTTGCTTTTATTTATGTGTTGTTTGGAAAGCTTCATTTTTAAGGACCTCATATAAAAGATAACAAATCAATCCACAACCCTAGAGTAAAGAAAGGCAAGCAGTTTGACACTGAAATAGGCTAGTCTGTTCAACTATTTAAAAAGAAAACAACCCTTCAGCAGCTGGGACAGCTAGGCAGAGCTTCCTCATCCTCTGGGCCACAGAGCTAAAGGAGAATATGCTGCAAGAAAAAAAACCTGCTAACTTTCTGCCTGCTGAGAATTCCCCTTTGTTACAGGGGAATTTTCATCTAAACAGATGACATCACTTTTGTGTCACTGGGTGTGACAATACAGAATAAATGTGGGATCATCAGTCTCAGATTTTTTTACTTTTAAATCAAGGTCTGAAGAACCAGATGTGGTTTGCAATGTCAGAACTCCCCTGAATGCTTAGAAAATGAGTGTCTGGGAATCTCAATCACCTTAACACGTTCCAGCTTAATGGTTAAATACTTCTTCATTTTCAAAAGAATTGATTCAGATGGCCTGAGCCAGTCAAAGGATTATGTACCCACAAGGCAAACTCCAGAAGGAACAATGCCATTCTAGATGCAAAGGTTGTGAATGATTTAAATGTTAAGTGGATTTGTTGCAACAATTACAAATTGCAGCACCCACAACTGCACAGGTATCTCTTCAAATACTTATCACAGCTCAAATAAACCACTTGTCTGAGGTCAGTTTTTCAATTCCTTTTGTCAGGACCCTCCTAGCATATTTTAGAAGAAAGCATTTTGCAGCCTGATAGCAGGTTGCTGGCAATAAATGTCCCTTGGGTTTGTTATTATCTGAGGACACACTGAGTTTCCTAACAAGTCCATGTATTATCCTTCATAAAGCACTTATTAATGCACAAGGGGAACCATGTTCTAACCTACACTCATTTTTGTTTTGAAAACAAAGGGCTTGTTGCAGACACTCTGCAGCATGACAGTTATGGTTTTGTGTGTGTTTTTAATAAGGAGGCAAAAAGTGGCAGTTTTTAAACTTGCTTTAAAATTGTTACCAAACTACTAGTAGCAATAAAACATCTCTAGTACTTTGTCAAATGAAGACAGCTTGTGACAGCAACCTACATTTCATGAAGTGCCCTGAATGACTGCCAGGACTTTTTTTATGAGCCAGCCCTTCCAGAGCAGCAGAATTCTGGCTAAGTTTTTCCTCTGTTGAAGTCAGTGGGTGTTTTACATCACACTTAATGAGCTCTGGCCCTAATCTCATCTGATTGGGTTTTTTACCAGTCTCTTTCCATAACCTTTTTTAGTTTTGTTTCTAAACACTCAAATCAAGTAAAACTGGAGTAAATGCAAGGTAAGCAAGCCTGGTATCATTCATTACCTGTAATGTTTTCTGGTAACTGCAGCTCCTTCCTTGCAAGTAGCCTTTTCCTTTCAAACAATGCTGAGTCCAGACTCTGGCACCTTGGCTGCTCTTCTGGGGGAGGGTGCAAGGCTTCGTGCTTCAGCAAGTCTGCTGCAGACAGCCTGTGATTAGGATTCCTTTCCAGAGCTGCTTCTAGCAACTCTCTCATGGAAGTGCTGCAGTCTTCAGCAATGTCCTCTAAGGGGGGAGCTTGCTTGTGTATCTGTTGGAATAAAAAAATAAACCAAATAAAAAAGACCTTTGAAACAGTTATTCCATAAACAGTGGAAGAGGAAGCCACAGATGACCACAAGAGAGGTCTGGGAATTCCCCATTTACAACTCATCCCATGGCTAAGCTGGGCTGATCAATCAGAACAGAATGTATAACTGCACAAAATCCATCTTTTTAAAATCAGATTTTATCACAAATTTAAAAACTCCAACTCCAAACAAGCCTAAAATCCAGTGCAATGCAAATTCACCAGATTTCTGTACCACGCTGGAAGAAACAGATAATTAATTTGCCAGGCTCCAATTTTTATCTGCAACTTCTAAGCAAAACAGACACACAGATGGGCTTGTTTCAATCAAGTTTCATGCTGTTGTAACCCTTTTCTTGAAGTAAACCCAAAGCCTGTAAATTGTAACAACACAAATGACAGGGAAGACTCCTGCTCAGCTTCTGTCTTACTCTAAAATCCACTTCTTCCCTCCTTCCCTTGAGGCAAAAAGGATGATCTCATCCCATCTCATCTCTTGACAAATATTTTGATAGATTTTATATGACTAGAGCTTTCCCAACAAGAATACAGGAAATCTTTCAACTGAAACTGAGCTACAGTTTTACTAAGGATACTTACAATATAGAGGTAGGATGGATATGCAGAACGAGGGTATCTGTTCACCCAGGGTGGGATGCCAGTTTGCATATGAATAATAGTAGCCCCCATGCTGTAGATGTCTGCTTTTGTTGTGTGGCCTCTGCAGAGGATAACTTCAGGGCTCATGTAAATCTGTGAAGAATTGTCAAAAAGAAATTAAATAATTGGGGAAAACAATAAGCAAAGATGAATAGTGATGTTTTGTGATCTGGAAAATCCTCATCTGCAGGGATGTATCCCAATAGTACCTGCAGCCTAAGGAACTGGGGTAATAAGGTTTTTCTGCTCTGGCACCTGGACAAACTCATATTCCAGGTGTGCCCTCCCCGGACAGGCCACAGTTCAGTGGCTATCTCACAGATGAGCTGTGCAATACTGAGCTTCAAGCCATGCTTCTGCTTCATTCAGCTGTGAAGCAGGAACCTCATCCCTCTGCAGCAAAAGAAGGTGCTTGAATTGTCAATTTTGTGGGGCACTGCTGGGATTGCTTCATTCTGTTTGAATAGCCAAACAGCTGGGGTAGGAGTCCACTCCTCAAATCCCTATAACATCAGGTATTACAGAACTCTTCTGGGCAGAACAGACAGATATACATCTTCCTGTCTTCCTCGTTCTTCTCCTCTCCTCACCTTATCCAGTAACCTGCATGTTGGGGCATTATCCTAAGAAACAAGGTGGTGAGGAACCAGCCAGGTCTAAGGCAATGCTAGGTCTCTTAAAGTCCTAGAATCATAGAATGTTAGAGGTTAGAAGAAACCTCTAGAGATATTGACTCCAACCCCCCTGTCAAAGCAGGATCACTCAGGGCATGTCACACAAGAACAGATCCAGGTGGGTTTTAAAGTCCCACTGACTGCCCTTTGCCCAGAGCAGCTATTAAGACAAGCAATCCTCTTCCATCCTTTTTTTAAACCAAAAAATCTAATCTCATCCAAACCCAAACACAGTTGCTATCCAAAGATTTAATTGAAACATTTGGATTTGTCAAGATGCTGAAGAAGGATGAAGATTTAATTGAAACATTTGGATTTGTCAAGTCGCTGAAGAAGGATTTGGTGGGAAGCTCCTGCCAGCTCCAGGCAGCTCAGAGCACAGCTGGAGAAAGAAGCAGATGTGCAGGACACAGCAGGCACACCCCATGGCTGGCAGGAGCTGCTCACACAGCTCTGCCACCACCATCAGCCAAGGGAATAGGTTTCAACACAACGTGGGCACAGCCCACAGCACACTGGGCTAGCAAGCCAACCTATTTGCTTCTGGTTTCTACTCTTCCCTCAACCAATTTCCCTCTAAAGAAGCCAAATAGAACTTTAATTAGTTCAAGTCATCCTGCCACAAAGAATCACATTAAAATCCATTAACTGACACAAGAGCAGGAAGCTAAGTCATTGCCTCATGCTTCGACTGCTTATTACCACAGACTGAGAATGGCTGTAGGGCTCACACGAATTCCGAGGAGTATTTCCCAGTAAATCATGTGTCATATCTGCAAACACAGCTTCAGATTGGAAGCATGTGCAAAGAAAGGTTCAGCAGGCATCTAGAGCTGCTACTTACTCCCACTCATTGCTTTTCTCTGGGCTAGGAGAAGTGATCTGCAGCAGCCACATTTCAGTTTCATCAGAGGGAAAGAACAGAATTTCTACTTTTGTTAAGTAATAATAATGATAAATTCACTAACAAATACAGTGCAACTTGAGTAAAATCTATGTAAACAAGAAGCAGTTGCCTTCTTGAGAATAGGATGCTGCACAAGAACCTGTGTGCAGCTGTAGTCACAGTGTGAAAACAGACAAGATGCACCTTGATTGCACGGTCACAAAAAGCAAAAATGGGATGTGTGCCACAGTTGTGATTTCAGACAGATTTAGACTGGCCTAAGACTCTGTTGTCACCCAAACAGGCAGCCCAAGCCCTGGATACCTTCCCATTCTCACTCCTTCCTACTTCTAGGCTGGCACTTGTCTGCCAATCAGACCAGTGACACAACTTGGCTAAAACCCAGTCCTTCCCTTCACGCTGCACTAGTTTTATTTCAGCATTCCTGCAAACAAATCACACCTTCCACGTTCAATAAACCTTAGCAGACAGCTTTTTCCTCCCCTCAAATGGTTGTAACTGGAGCTTGCATACTTCAGCAAAGTGACAGAGGCATAACAAAAAGTGTAGTAAATGCCTCAAAGAAGTGTTTCCTGCAGAGCAGTTTCATCACAACCACAGTATACTGTGCTGCATGCCTTGTAGGGACATTGTTCACAAACCCCAGGCTTTTCATGCTACACCAACTAAACTAATTTGAACTATCAGTAATTCTGCCCTAAATTGTGATGATTTGTTTTCATCAACACAAAGCAGATTCACTACATTCAGACTTCCTGTGCTATAGAAATGAAAGAAAAAAACCTAAACCCTCAGAGGAGAACATCCCCAGGGGAAAGATGAACCCAACTGCCATCTCCTTTGTGGACACAAGTCCCTGCCAACACCAGATGTAAAAGAAAACAAGCAGTTCACAGACATGATGCTGCATGGTAGTGACAGAACCCTAATAATATGTGCACAAACATGTACAGAAGCAGCACTCCTGGACAACTGCACCATTTATAACTGATAAACAGAGGGTGCAGAACCCAGGAGGACTTTGGAGAGTCAAGATCTTACTTTGAAATAATCAAGAAAGCCAGTGCCATCAAAAAACTTAACTATTTGTGGGTGACTGGATAAGGCACCCCACAAGGCTGAACACAGGCTCTGTGGAGAGAAAGATGCCTAGGAGGAAAACTGTGAGCCTAAAAACATAAACAGCAGCACCCATGATGTTCCTGAGTTTTTGACTGGTATTTGAAAAGCTCCTTTCCCAGTGCTCTCTCTGCAGCAGGGTTGCTGGTTCTGAGGGCTGCCTACATTTAGACTGGGCATTAGGGAAATGTATTGCACTTTAATCAGACACTGGAATAGACTTCCCAGGGAGCTGGTTGAGTCACCATCTTTGGATGTGATTAAGGATTGTTTGGATGTGGTTTTGAGGGAGGTGGTTTAGGGGTGAACTTTTTAGAGTTAATGGTTGGACTTGATGATCCCAAGGGTCTTTTCCAACCTGAATGATTCTGTGATTCTACCCTTCTCCTGAGGCAGCAAGCATCAAGCATCAGCATGTTTCAAGGCTGTGGGGGTTATCTGCTTTCTGAGGTAATGACTGCAGGTGCTCAACAGTGTGGAATAATTTTCTTCCTAATAAATGAAGAACTAAGTGTTTTTCACAGCTGTTCTTACCAATGTGAGCTTGCCCTTTCCTCCAACAGCCTGGAGCAGATCATCACCAGTCCACAAACCTGGAAGCTTCCTATTTACACACATCTCCATCCTTGATAAATATTCTACCAGGGCTCAAACTCATTCCCACCACTTTTCTTACTCTCATTAAAAGCACACATAATGCCCATAAACAAACAAACAAAAACCCAAACAAACAAAAACCCAAACAAACAAAAACCCAAACAAACAAAAACCCAAACAAACAACAAAACCACAGAGCCTGTACGTTAATTACCAGAGAGCATGTTGCTTCCAGTGCAGTATTTTAAGCTCTTAACTTCTCTGACTAGAAAGACAGTGAAACCAAATGTTCTTTTCCCAAATATCTTGGGGAAAAAAAAACAAAAACAAAAACAAAGAAGCCTGACACTATGTGAACTCTTGGTTTCTCCTACCCTTCAAAGAGTGAAATGCTCTTTGTCAGTTATACAAGTATCTCCTCTAAACACATGCCTGTGCAGTGGAAGACTGTCCAAACTCTAAGTGCCAACAGTTCAGCTGAAGTGTTTCCTATAAACAACCTTTTCTGGCAACAGGGAGCATGCACAGCCATGTTTTCAGCAGCTATCCAAGCTAATTGGTGCTGCTTGGTTGTTTGCTGAAGCTTCAGCCTTGGAAACACCTCAGCATGAGTGTAGCCCAAGTGGTGGGCAGAACCTCTGTGCATACTCAGACTCAAAGTCACTGAGAACATTGACAAGGCCCCCACCTCCACCACTGTCATGGCTAAGCAAGTTTAGGAGATAAGCATCAGCTGTGCCATACAAAACCCCCAAAGGACAAGAAGGTTATGTGTGGATGGGGTACAGAGCTTAGAAATGCAGAGGACCAAAACTGCAAGGCCTGTAATTTCTGCAGTTTCAAAGGAGGAGTCAAACTACTGTGTTGAGCAGGTCACCCCAGTCCACAGTTGGTATCTCAGAAGACATCTTTGCTAAAGAACAAATTCCTGCCTGAAGTGTCTCAAGCAGCTTATCTAGCTAACAACACTCATTCCTTTGTTTACCCTCACTGAACCCTGATTTCTCTTTAACTTCAGGTTTAATAATGACCAACAGTCATTAGTAATCAGTAATGACTGCAGAGAAGGTGCCAGGTTTCCAAGTGTAACACCTGATTCTCCATTCAGCAAGTTAAAATGAAAATATAATTGAGATTACATTAATATTTGGATTTTTTTTTTTACCACAAAACTCTTTTGTCCAAGCTTCTACCTCAAGCTCTAATTCTAAGTCTCAGCATCACAACCACCAGAGTAGTACAACATAAGGGCTTTTGTCCCTTCAGCTTCTTACCTCTGTTCCTCTAAGGTCTTTGGGATAGTAAATTTCTTCAGTCATTTGAACACTTAGGCCAAAATCCACCAAAACAGCTTTAGTTGACATAAAGACAATGTTGCTTGCTATAAGTAAAAACAAAAATGACAACATTTCAGTTGCTAGCAGGCTGGGCATTTGTTCTTACAATTCTGTTTCATTTGGATGTATTGGCAGACATAGCCCTCACAGCCAAAATAGGTCTGATAGAGATTGGGTCCCATTTAAAATCAGATCTTAAGAATCACAATGGCCTTATGTAAAAGAAGAATCAATGTCTGGCCATTTTTCTAGCTTAAAAAAAAAAAAGAAACTGTCTGAAGATAAGGAAGGTGGAAGACAGGTAGGTACAGCAGCACAGGGAGGCTTAAAGATGTTTAATGGTCTTCAAGATGTGTGATCCTGCTGTGCAGGTCTGGCTATAAACAACATCACTGTTGGTCACCAAGAGGTTTCTGTACACTAACAATTTAAAGGAAGACAGAAATAGAGGGAAACCAATGTCCCTCCACAGCAGCCACACCAGTCTCCTGCACCAGCCAGCAAGAGCAGCTCTGTGTGATGACAGAAGACAGACTATGGCTGCAAAAGTAATAAGATGGAAAGTTCCAAACTCCCACTGAACTGCAGCAGTATCTAGGAGCTTAATTCACTTTCCTTCATAAAACTCTGCCTAAGGCACAACTGTGTACTCAGAGGTTTTCTTTCCAGTTGTATTTCAGATCAAATATTTATGAAGGTAGCTCTCTGTGCTAGCCCCAAGAAAATCTTGTTTGCTCTTTCAGGAGATGTGGATAAATTAAGTCTCCAAGTTACACAATAGAAACACATTTTCTCCCAGAGGAAACTGTGGGACATTTTCCATTTTGAGTGTGCCCACTGTGACCATCCAGTGGGAACACACAGGCTTCATTTCAGTGGTGCTGATTCCTGATGCAATCCTTCACATACCTGCCTCCTTACCAGTGCAATGAAACTATGTAAATAATTGTGCAATTTTAAGGATATCTCTGAAGATAAAGATTTAAACGTCACATAAAAGACAGTGCAGAGAGCCACACTGCCACAGCCCAGCAGGCTCTGCTGCCTGTTTGGGACTGCAGCCTCAGCTTTGGCTGGTTTTGAAGTTCTCCCCTCCAACCAGCCTTGTGATTTAAGTGTTTTCCAGCCAAGGGTTAAAATGTGTGGCAGCACGGAACTGCTCCTAAGAGCCAACAGAAATTCCTCTTCCCCTTCTTGGCTGAGGGCAGTTTTTCTCTCAGTGAAAACCCCAGCTCCTCCTGCATCAGCAGGACAGAAACTCAACAGCAGTGTAGCAGTGAGGAAGCAAAATCAGAGATGTCTGGGAAACAGTCTTTTCTATTGATTCTGCCCAGTGAGGGAAGACACAGAGCCTGGTAGCAGGGCACAGCCATCATTAAGGGCACTGGTTCCCAGCTCACCCCTCAAACAAAGCAGCTTCCTGCAGGCAGGAGCTTGGCTGGGGTTTGTGGACAGGGACCTCCAGACCATCAGCCCTGGGAGGCCTCTGCCTCCCCTCCTGCCCTGCATCCAGGAATGCAGAAAAAGGCTGGAAAAAAACCAAACCACACTCATATTCACCACATTCACAATGGGTCAGCTCTATTCACTCTCTAGATGGAGTGGCTTGGGTTTTGGCAGGTTTAGTTTTTAAACCTTTTCATTAATATTGTTATTGACAACTGCAATAAACTCATAGGAAAGACTCTTACTACAAGTGAGAAAGCCCAGCTAAGGGAAAAAATCAATTTTATCTTTGTCAGAATCTCAAAGGCTTACATCTAAAGTACTGACTCATGATAACTTAAAAAAACCATGATAACTTAAAAAAAAAGTTATAAAAATGAGCAATTCCTGATAATCATCTTCTGTCAACTATTCATTTAACACTTCCTTTTGAATCTTCCTTTTTTAAACCCTCAAGTTTAGCAAAAATTAACTTGCAGATGCAGTAAATCTTCATTAGAAGCACTATTAGTAGAAAAGAAGAATTTGTCTGTCTAAAGGGGGAGATGGTGTAAGGAGAAACAGTATTTAAAATTAAAATAAATGTAATGCATTAAAATTAAATTGTAAAGCAATTTAATATGAATGCATTTAATTTAGGTTTAGTATCACTAGGTTTTGATTATTTATACATGTAATTTTTTT
>JAOEGS010008619.1:207342-257329 GCA_025447755.1 Corythornis vintsioides | reverse complement strand
TTTATATAAATAAATGTTTGGCTCTCAGAAGTGTGACATTCTGAAGCCATTTTTAATGGTGGTCAAAACAATCTGCCAAGCCTTTAAGCTGGAGAAATCCCCTTTGCTTACAGAAGAGAATCTCACCTGCCTGCCAGGGATTGAATGGAGCTGGCCTCAAGAGCAGCCATTTCCAGCTCTTCTAAGCAGTTCAAAGGAAAGACCCAAAAATCAGTTCTGTAATTCAGATGCTGCTGGGTTCATATGTGGTTCACTCTGTTTATTAGGATTGTAATGTAAACAGGGGAAATCAGCATAAATCAAACTGCCAGCCCAGTGTTGTCAGACAGGGCAGAGTTGGAGTTGTAGTGGCATTGAGATGCAGTGGCACATGCTCACTGGAGTGTTCTCTTTCTGGTCTGTGTATAAGGATGTATCCTGAAAATACCTTCCTGGAGACTTGCTTAGCTGAAATACTGGGTACCAATCCACTTTTAACCTGATTTTCCCAAATTCTGTGGCTTAGATCCAAGTGGGCCACACACTAATCACAAATAGAGCAGAGACTTGAACTCCTGTCACAAAGCAATTCTTTACTTGACAATTTGCCTTAATGTATGAATAGTCTGCCATGAAATTGTACTCTCTCCCACCCTGCTGATCTGAATTTTTTTGCTTTGTAGGTGTTGGGTCATTTGGGTTTTTCTTTGCTCATAATGAGCTGACAGTAATTCCTTGCTGCTCTTGGTTTCAGACTGAAGCCTGGCTTTTTTTGCCACCTCAGCTGTTTGATGTTACTGTAGCCATTTCCAGTTTTCCTAGGATTGCTCCACATCCACTGGTGTTCTGGGTTGGAATTTGCCAGCTCACCACGAGACTCCCCCAAGTTAGAACCCTTCCCCAGCTTGTACAGTCTCTTACAGGAGAGGTGTTCATGGGAGGGCTGACACAGGAGTGAGCCCCAAAAAATCCAATCTTCTGACTTTACTTGGCTCTTGTGTTATCTTGTAATATTATCTCCTTCCTTCCAAAGGCTTTGCTTTGGCATCCACATCAATGTAAGCTCAGTAACCTTGGGAGAGCCTTTTTCTTTTCTCTTGTAGAGAGCTTGTGGCAGAGATCTCTGATCCCCCTGCCTGCACACATCCAGGAGACAGCAGTAGGAATTTATCCTTTTATTCTACAATGCCTGAGGGTACCAGAGTACTTTTGAGAACAGAGAACAACTGGTGTTCCTCAAACACTGTCAAATAGTAATTGTGGGTTGAAGTTTTGATTTTACTGTCGCAGAGTAGTATGGCTGGGGGAAATTCTTAGAACCACATGCCCATTTACAGAACTTTTTTTTTTCTTTCTCCAAAAACTTGAATTTTCACTGTCTTATAATTTCTTAATCTACAGTATCAAGATGTGATATTTGATTTTTGTTTGTACCTAGTTAATGGACAGCATTTAGGCAGGCAGTGGTGAGGAGCAAAGATGTTTAGAGTGCGTGATTGAAGGTGATAATGAATTAACTTTTTACAAGAAATAGTTGTATTGCAGAATGATGTTCCATTTTTCATTGAAAAAAAGAGGTTGACTGCACACATGTCCTGCAAATGGAAAGCAGAGAAGGAATAAATTACTCTGCATCCTTCAAAAGTTAGTCAATTCCAGTCAAAAAAGACAATTCCTACTTTAGTGGAAAGTAACTTTGTTCATTGTCCTCAGAAAATAAATATAATGTATCTCTGCATCAGACTGAAAGGCTGATTGAAAACCAAAAAGAACCCCTAAAGCCCCCAAGTGTGTTCTTAAAATTTAATTATTGCCAAGATAGATTTGATTTTGTTGGCAGCTTGAACACTTAGGAGGAGCAGCAAGTAAGGGGAGCCTTGGGTTTTGGGAGAAATATTCTAAGATAATAAAACTTCAGGTTCCAGTATTCTTCCTTGAAGCTTGAAAATTCTACTTTTTTTATAGCATAATGTAGAGACTGACTGTGTCATGTAGAAAAGCTAAGCAGTGTAACGGGTTGATTAGGAGATATATACTCCTAGCACATTGACTATCAGAAAAATGCATGATTATAGGAGACTGAATGGTTATTTGTATCTGTCACCTCTTCTCACACCCTTCAGAATCTGCCTGTGTCTCTCAGAGTTTCAGTTCTTCTCTATTAAGAATCTATAGCTTGAATCATCCAGCTGACAAACTTCCCTATAAATTTCTCTTACAAGAGTATTGCTTGAATTGATTCAGGATAAAGCATCTTGCTTAGAGAACCATGGGTCTTAACCTGTGCTTTGGGAAGCAATTATTTCTGCTGCAGGTGTGAAGAATACAGAGCTGTGTTAAAATGTGACAGCCACGGTGCTGATGAGCATGGAGGAAAAATTCAGTCCAAAGCCAAGGTTGGCCAGTATTGAGGGCATCCTGAGGTGTAAAGCTGGCCCAGACTAACTTTATATTGGCTTCAGGGGTATCCTGACTGGTGCTAGAACAGGCCCCTGTTGGGAGACATGGCTCACAGGCACAGACTCCCAGCAGGACTTTGTGTTGGGCTCACACTAGACTGTGAGGTGCTGGTGCCAAGCAGCCATGGTACAGAACTGCAGGCAGAGATGAAGCAAGAGATGACTGGAGTTGCAGCTAAATGCTAATACAGCTAATGCATCTTATCACTGCTTTTAATCTTTTCAGAGACATTGAAAATACATTCAGTACAGCCAAGTGTCTTGCTTTTTGTTGTTAACACATGTGAACTTCTTAATGGGGACACAAAGCAGAGTGGAGATGAATGCAGAAAAAGAACAAATGTCATGACAACAATCAAGGTGTTTCTTGGGCTTTTCAAAGAGAACTTTCCTTGACCCTCTTGAAGCACATCATTTATTACTGGAAGTATCCAAGAGATGAAAAAACTCTCTTCAGCAGCACTGTACATCAGACTGCTTACGTGTAACTTGGAGTGCTGCTCTTACTGTGGTGGTGGACTTGGTGCCCTCAGGGTTGTGAGAAGAGGGACTTGTAGCCCCAGAGTTTGTGGCAGCTTCTTTCCTGAAAACCAAGGGCTCTGGAGGTGCCCTGATAGGGGTGGGAGGGGGTGCTGCCTGCTGCAGAGGCTGCTGTTGTGCTGTTTGCTGCCCAATCCCTTTGTCTACTCCTCTCCTCTGCAGCCAGTGCTCCTGCCCTGCCAGCGTGTGTGACACCTGCTCCTACCACACTGCCTCCTCTACCTTGGAGAGAGCAAGAAGCAGAATGGTGGTGGTGGTGGCAGGGAGGAGAGCAGTGGTTGTCAGCTTTATTTCTCTTTGTTTCTCATTGAGCCCTCGTCCTCACTTGTTAACTCCAGTAAATGTTCTCCATATGTGTTTAGCACTTTCACATATGTTTTTGTGTGTATTTAATTGTCTACAGTAGACTCTTCCCATCTTCCTGCTTCTTGTGTCAACTGCCTGTTTGCATTTTAAGCTACTCAAAAAGAGCCATTTCTTTGTGTGTACTTCCCCCCAGCATCCAGTAAGATCCAATCCTGCAGTTAATTGGAGGCTCTAAATAATCTTGCTATATAAAAATTATAATTGCTGATTGTACTCTTAAAAAAAAAAAAAAAAACAAACCAAACAACCACCAATACACAACCCACAACATGTTGCTTTCTATTCAGGGAAAATCCCAGCGAGGAGCCTAGTTTTTATCAATAACCACTTTCCCTAAGGTGCCTGTGTGGATTTCTACAACCCACAGAGGAGAAACCTTCCAGCAGATAGTGGTGGAACTGGAGTGTCTCTGTGGATGAGATTTCAGCAACGTTCCAGTTATTGTGCCAGTTGGAAACTCTCATTCTTTGGGCTGCTGGGAGGATTTTTAGGTTATTCTGTGTGGAAAAGTCAAGTGTTATGAAGGTAAAAAAAAAAGGCAGAATAGGAATGCTGCTGTTCTGAAGCAGGGCATGTCACCTGTAAAGTCCAGAACACCCTAGAAGTGATTTACTGGTAAGCACTGGATCTTTGTAGCAGCATTCTAGTATTTTAGAACACTGTGTTTAGCCTCAGGAACTGTTCATTACTCATTGATTGTTATCTTACTGATTTGTAATCTTAGTTTTGGGGTAAAAGGCTGCTACAATTAGTTTTTGTTAATGAGTATGATCTTTGTCAGTAAGTACATGACATAAATTATAACTTAATTTCCTAGTCTTATGTTACTTTGCCACCGTTTGCTTTTTTTTCTAATTTAAAGCAAAAGTGCTTTTTCCTTTTAAGGACTTCCCTGTGGGTTTAGGTGCTGTTTCATAACACCTTGATCTTCAGTGGTTGTGCTTCCAGCATTTGTGATTATACTAAGAATGGAAATAACAAAAACACCATGGCAAATGCTTTTCTTAGGAAATTTGTACTTAGAGTGGCTCCTTCCACAGCTAGCACCTGCTATCTTCAAAATACCTTGGTGCTGGACACCTTTCAGAGCTGAGATGTACTTTCCCTGAGAATTGGTGCTATGAAGTGTTTAAGATAAATGTTAATCTGTCTTCCTGTCCCTTTTCCTGACAGCAGCAATAGGAAAGCGCCAATCAGTTGGTTAATGAATCCGTGTGATAACTTCGTGAATCTTCATTTTCTCCTAGGCAGTGCTTTTGGCAGTTCTGGAGATGTTAATCTCTCAACATTTGCACAGGAGAGGTCTGTGTTTGAGAGAGGTCTTTACACGCTCTACCTACAAAAGGCCAGTGTGTCAAAAGGCACCACCATTGATCTGACCTGGCTCTGAATAATTCCAGTGAGTCCACTTGCCTGTCCCAGGGACCTGCCACCCTTGACTTTCTGAATCCAACTCTCAGATGTCACTTGGGGTATAATGGCTCCATCATCCCTGTCTGCTCAGCTGCTCTTGTGTGTGCTTCAGGTTCCTTGCCTTGGTTTCTGGACATCTGGGCTCTCACTATTGTCTGTGTGAGGCGTAGGAAGGTGACTCACTGAGGTTAAACCCCTGACCCTGGGCAACATAAACACCTGTGATTCTAATTCTCTAGTTTTCCCTTGTTTGCAGTTTCAGATAGTCATTTTAAAATGGCAATGGTTTGGTACAAAACACTCTTTGGCTGTACTGTAGGATTTAGAGTAGTCGAATTTGGTTCAAAAGCTTCTATCTTGCCCACTTGTGGCATTACATCCACAAGAAAATTACTTTTTTTAGCACAACTGTCACCAGGGTGTGACAAGAGACACAGGTTTTGTATCTGCACATTGTGTGAAGTGATCCTTAGATCATGGAGTTAAGGAATTGTGAAATAACTGTCTCCAAGATGTCGGGTGGTCTTCTGGGTTTTCCTTGACAATTCCTTGTAAGATTTTTTCATCTGAAAAGATTTTTCATCTGAAAAATCTATTTATACATAATTAAGTGAATTTTCAATGACAATGTGATTCATGATAGTTGAGGGGAAAAAAAGTCTGGACCCTGACAGCAGTAGTAACTATTTTCTCATGTCCATTTGTATCTTAGTTTTATGAGTCCTCATCATCAAAATTGCTGTTAAGAGTTTGATATTAAAATTAAGTCAACTTTACTATCTTGAGATTAAATACATTAAAATAAACCTGATTTTTTTTTTTTTCTATCTTTCTAAAAATCAGGAGTTTTGGATATTCCTACATGTAAATTGAGCAGTGGTTAATGGCATCAGGGAGAATACAAGTATTGAAGTTGTAAAATCACTCTCATGGATTTTTTTTTTTAATATTTTATTGTGTTCCTGACTGTTTATACTCCTTGATTTTCATAATAATTGGTCTATTATTACAGGGAGTCAAACCCTCCCATAGTGCACAGATATGATCAATTCATGCTCTAGAGAAAATAATACAGTAAAAATTAAAGATTCTGATGTTCTTACTGCTACTTTTTTTTTTTTTCATAGGTAAATTATTATGCTTTTTAATTTCTGAATTCATTTGAATTAACAGCACGGGTAATATTTTAAGCTTATAATGCTTTTCACATAAAACCAGAGCAAAACCAATTATTCTTTGCCTGCTTGCTATTGCCATCAATCTTACGGGAAGAAATTGTTTCTGTATTATCAGGATTCTTTATTTTATTTCTTTTTTTTTGCCTATGCCATTGCTGAAGTGCAGAGTGTCTGTGTTCTGTCAGGGGCTGTTGCCATGGTCAGGGTGGCACAGTTCTAGCTCTGCTGATCTGCTCTAGGGCTGTGACAGGAGTGAGTAAAGGCTGACAACAGGCAGCCTAGAATAGTTCAAATTCTGCCAGCAAATGGGGTAACCCAATGTACAAAATCAAAGTGCTGTGTTTGAATAATAAATAAAATAAAGCAAACCAGCTTACAATCACAAGGAGATTATGTTCTTAATGCCATAAGAATGGATAAAGGTACTATTTTTTGCCCTTGTACTCTTTGGTACATGAATGAAAATACACTTAGAGCAGTCCATGCATTAAAATTCTATGATAATTTATTCATAATATAAATACTAAATTTAAATGCAATATGACCTAAAATCAATCAATTCTTCTTGATATACATTGTAATGCAAATACCCAACACAGATACTGCAGTGTAGATTTTGACAGTCACCTTTATTACTTATGATCTATGAATTATTGGCAAGAAGCTGGAAACATGAGTGAATGCAGGAAGCTGTTTTCATTTTTGTATAGGTCAACATTCCTGAAAATACTTTATCTTGGAGCAAAATTATACCATGGAACGTCTCATGTTGCTTCTATCTAAATGCTACAGCTACATGGATCACCTAATTGCTTTTCCTTTACACTAATGCTCTGCTCTTTGTCAAGGGATTACTTTTTTAGGCACTAGGGAGCAACAGTTCTTCACTTTTCTCTTACCCGTATCTCCTCTTTCTGACTTTCTCTGAACAGCAGCTATCAAAGAACAAATGCAACCAATCCTGGGATATTCCACCAGCTGTTGCTTCATTTATGGCAAATGTCCCAGACATGCTGGCCATATTCTTTATGTTGTGCTTGTTATTTTGGGATCATCATAGTTCTTAAAAAAAAGAAAAAAGAAAAAAAAAAAGGGCTTTTCTCAGAATGGCAGAAGAAAAAGTAAAACAACTAAATGATGCAAGTAATGGCTCCGTATTTTTCAGCCAGGTGTTTAATGTCTTTTATTCCTGACAAGACTGCAAAGCTCTCCCAGGTGCTATTAAAGGCCAAGCTCCTTGCTTTCAGCCTCCTGTACCAGCAGCCTCAAGCTATTTAACTGATCTGTGCCTAGGGTGCCTCTGGATCATTGTGGTCGTGTTGATGCGGTGGAAAAATGACCATTGTAAAGCAATAATCTCAGATTTTTTTGCAAGGGAGATGTGCTGAATGTGTTTCAGCTCTTCTAAATTGACCTGAAAACTGACTGAAGAAGAGTAATGGCATTTTGAATGTGAAAAATTGCCAATTATGCTTGCTGCAGTGTTGTCTGTGATGAGCTGTGTCTGTGATCCTCATTAGGCTAAGCTTAGAACAGGTTGATAGAGCTGTGGTGGAAATTGTGGTGTTAACTGCACTGGCAGGATAAAAAAGCTATCTTCAGTAATTTTAGAAGCACCCCAGAATACCTCCCTCAAATCCATTAGATTTCAGGATTTATCTAACATGTCTAACTCAAGACTTTGAGTCCCTGCATTAACCCACGTGCCCTCTTCGCTTCTGTCCTTCTCTCCTCTGCCCATACTGCTGGGCCACAGGCTCAGGGATGATTTAGGGAACCTCCTCAGAGAATTCTACCCCCAGAACAAAGCAATTGTCAAGGCTGCCTGGTTTCTCTTCCAAGCCCAGATCTCCCTGCACACTTAGTGGCCCTCTGAACATCAAGTCCTGTGCAGCCCCGCAGCGTGGCAGGCAGCAGCATCTCTGTTGGTGACACTGCTGAGTGAGCACTGTGCCATCACATAGCTGCCCAAGGAAATGGTTAATAGGGTCACTGCCTTGTTTATCTGCCAGGGAGAGGAAAATTGATGGGCAGGGCATTGACCTATTGTGGAGGTTAAAAAATAAGCTGAGAAATCAGAGCACTGGAGGTGTGCTAGAGCACCAGGTAATCCATGGCACCAGATAACAGGTGTGTAATTACACTGAAGTATTTCACTGGAAGGGCTGTATTCCTTTTAGCTCTTTTCCTGTTGTCTGTGTGACACACATCCTGACAAAATACTCAGTCTGGAGCACCGTGTGGACAGTTTGACATATTGCCTTCAAACCCTCCCTACTTTTGGTACGTTTATGCTGCCTGTGTACTATTTGGTTTCTAGATTTTCATGCCAAATAGCAGATCTCTTTGATTCATGGCTGTCAGAAAAGCACATTAGAAACTGCTTTGAGAGGCTGTATTTGGAAGTGTGAGATGACAGCGTGTTGGTTATTTTTAAGCATTATATCAGTTTATACATAGTAGAATTGATTAGCAATACTTTTGCTTTTTCTTGTCTCCTTGCTTCCACGTGCCTTTCTTCTCCAAAGTTTTGTCAGTGGTTGTCACTCAATCAGATCTTCAGTGCTTTCACTTTGTCATTCTCGTTATTTGGTGCTGTAACCTCCAAGTTGTACAGATTATTCTCGTGCAGTTTTCCTAGTTTGATTCCAGAATTGCAGATGGAAAGACAGTCGCACAGAATATTGGCTTATACTGCTATTTGCCAACTGTAATTACACACATGAATTAAAGAGTTTGGACTATACATATAACTGTAAGGAAATGGTAGATGAAGTGGGTACACTTCATTTTGACTCTTAATACAGCTAATTTCACACTTCCTATTTTCATTTAACACCGGAATAAGTTTAATTTATTTATTCGCCCACACACTTGTCGACTCAAACTTATTGGCACTGCTACACTCTTAAGCCTAAATCTCATTTGATTATGTTAGTGATAACAGATTTTTGAGGATGGCTACTTCAAAATACTTTCATGGTTTTAAAAAGTAGTAAGAAATAAGTAGGGCTCATTTAAAATCAACCTGGACTTTTACCTACTTATCTTCCTGAGTCAGAAATACAGTGAATTAAGATGAATAACCTGATAAATTCCCACGTTTGTGAAAACTGGATCTGGCTTCTTAGGACTCAGTCTCCCAAAGAAAAGACTCTCTCCTTACAGGTTAGCTAGGTGTTATGATGTATATGTTTATATCTTAATTAGGCTGCATTTCAAACCTCCCTGATTCAGCATCAATTTAAAGATGCAGTCATGTGGTTTACTGAGGTTAAGGAACAATACTGGAGGTCCAGTTCAGCACATTGTAAGCTCTTTGTGGACTATGTTCCTGTTATTTTCATATTGTTTTCCATTTCTTTTTGTTGTCCAAATGACTTTACCACCCAAATTATCATGATTCGTCTGAAAATACTACCTGGTGTGTGACTTAATTGAATTCTAAAGTAATCCAAGGCAATTTAAGGAAATTCATAATTTACTCCTGTGTTGTATTAAAAACTCATGACCTCTGCTTTTCATGCTTGTTACCAAGACAGATGTGATACTTTCCCAATAACAGCTGACAGCAAATCACACCTAGACTCTGCTGTCAAGTGGGGACACAGACTCCAAAAGGGCTCTGCCCTTACACAGAGATGTGCTGGGGGAGGATCTGGGAACTAAATTTCCTCAACTTTAAGAACTTCAAGGTAACTCTGTCACACATTAGAGAAATACCTGTTAGAGTCAGCTCTATTCAAATACAGCTCCAACATATTTTTCTGAAGGGAATTTCTTGTAGTGCTTCACCAGTTCAGTCTTGTACAGCCTGATTACATTCAGAGAGCTTTTTGCAGGCAGCAGTTGCCAGGATGATTTCATAGCTGCAATGTTATTAAAGTAGAAGAAGCAGGGAAGGAAGCAATACCATGGAGGCATTCTCTAGCTATGTACTTAAGTCATGTGTCTTCCTACATTGCCACTGGGTCTAGCAATTATTCTATTTTAATGTGAGAGTTTAAATTAAAACTCTGTTAGAAAGCATTGTGCTGTACTTATATCCAAGCTTCAAAGTCTGCCTCGTTATCAAGGCTTGCTTCTGATTTTTTTTTTATCTTCTTTTATCTTCGCTCTTTGAAACAAAGGTATTTTGAAGTACAAAACAGGTAAAAGTATCTTTTGTAATGGATTCATGCAAAGGAAACTGAGAGAAGACCTGTAGGGTAGATGCAGCAGAGGAGAATCTGAAAGAATTACATGGAAAATGACAATAGTGTTGTGCCAAATTACAGACAAAAACAAATTCTTTAGCTTGGTTTACATAATAGAAACCAACACCAGGTATTGTATTTGAAATATATATATATTAAACATTTGTACAAAAGATGTTGTTACACCAGTTGTGCCTTCAAGACTTCTGAACATAGAGCCATAAACTCATGCCTGATAAAGACCTGGACAGGCACAAAACTTCCCTTTCTGCTTCATACAAGTCAAGAGTTGTGGACTTAGGGAACATCTTTCATTGGATAAACAGCTTAAAGAGATGGAAGTCTTCAATTACTTCTCATTATAAGCTAATGTAAATGTCTAAAAATGCCTGTCTGTATGGAAATAACAATCTCTTCTTTGCTACAGCACTACTCTCATACATCACTGTTGAATAGAATCTGCTGGTGCAGTTATCTTGCAGCATCCAGAGATCCTACAGCTCTGCCCTGTACCAAATGAGGATAATTCTGAGCTTAGTTCATAACTGATGACCCTTCAAAGTGGGGACACATGCACTTCACCCTTTCAGCTGTTCCCAGCTATGCTCCTGCTAAGCTTACTCTTTAGGAAAAAGAGATGGTTTTATACTTTGACATTTTTACTCTCTGCTCTCTACTTAATCGGAGGAGAGAGAGGAAACTTCTAGAAGCAAATTCACTAAGAACAGCCCACACATGAAATTGGGTTCATCCATGGAACCAAAAGTTGACTGCAAAATGAGCTGTAATTTTAATTATACTGTTAATGTACTAAATAGTAAACTCTTAGGAAGACTGTCATAGTGTCATCTTTGAAGCAGAGTTATTGTCACTTCAGGTTCATCAGGACATAAATGAAAGAATCCAGACTCCCTGGCTTGGCAGGTAGGAGTGTTCTTCATTAGCTTCATTCCCCCTGGTCATTTTAACAGCTTGAACTGAATCTGTGCTGGTCCCTGGAATCTTAATGACACAGGGCTATGTGAAAAGGGAGTGTCAACCTGTCAGTCTGTTTAGAGCTGTATTGAGCCAATGCCTCCCTTCCCTGCCAATGTCACAGCCTACAGGGATGTGTGGCTTTTTTTAATGGTGGGTGCTTAAGCTTTGACACCTGTGTAGGCACCTGGAAATTGCTGTGCTTGTTGAGGTGGCTGTGCTCCTGCTTGCCAGTGCAGATGGATTCTTACAAAAGAAGCATAAAGAGACTCTGCCTTCGTGACTGGAATCTGTTTTCTATACACAAATGGAGAGCTGGAATGGGAGGAAGCTGAATTGTGTCCTTACCCCACTTTTCATTTTTGAATGTAATTCTGAACGTTATAAAAATCACCTTGTAGCCTGTTGGACAAGATTTCAGGAATTAAATGTGTCTTCAAAACAATCCAATGTTGTGTTGGCAGAAAGATTTCAGGGAAAAACTCCTATTCCAAGATCCAACCAGCATGGAGCACATGTAAACCAGCAAACCCTGTATTCAGAGCTGTGCTGACGTCTTTAATTACACCATCAATTATGCTAATTCTAATGCATACTTGAGAATGTGATAAAAATAAACCAAAGGAGATTATTCGTTAGCTGCAGTTTCAGGGCTGAAAATGAGCTGAACACTTAAAATAAGTCTGGATAAAACACTACATAATGTGCCATAGGGAACAATTCTACATAGGCAGTGAGTAGAGCAGGGTGGGAACTAATAATTCTTCCATCTTAGTTCTATTTTATGGTTCTGGCAAGATAAACTAGCTCAGATGATTCTTTTTTTTTCCTTCCTTCCCAGCAGGGTCTGAAGCCAGGACAAAACTGAATTCTTTCTTTAGAAAAATCTCTTTGTGGTAAAAAAGCTCACTGAATTTAGGATTACACACAATTATGTACTTGATGTTGATAACAAGTGATTGAATGACATCAGCAGAGGCCTACTCTTGTATTGAGTCTCTCTGCAATCACAATCTGGTTGTCCAGATCTAGTTTCTAATATTGTAAATTGTGTCTCTATTTTCATAGCTGCATCTCTTTGGAATTTCTCTTGGAATACATCATATTTCTTTTATTAATGGCCAAATCACTGAAATTGTTTCTTCAGATGCTCATTGAAAGTAGCTGAATCTGTACAACTTGCATGTATAGAAACTGAAATGTCACATGATGACCTACGAAAGGGGAAAAAAGATCTGTAATTGTCACTTTCTGCCTCAGAGAAACTACATTTATCACTTGGATCTCATGGAATAGCTCACAGTTGTAGCCTAGTATGGGTTGATCCTGACCAGAGTATCCACAGTTGATCTCCCATGAGCTCAGAAATCCATTGATCTATAGTACATCTCTGCAATGACCTCTGTTGAGATCTGCAGTATGTGCTATAGCCATCCCTAACTTTCACAGTAGGCCTCCTCAGTTTTGTTCATCCAGCATAAAAATGATGCTGTAATATATATATATTTAAGAATAAATTATCTATTTAGTTAGAAGTGAAGTTACAGGTTTTAAGTGGCAAAGCGGCTAAGGAAACAAGCAGGAATTGTTTAATGCTGGGTAACAACTCTTCATGTTTCACAGATTTTTGTTTTAATAAGATTCTTTTCACTAAGGTACTGTGAAAGTCAGCAGAGAACATACTGAATACTGGGAATTTCCAGGACACTCTAGTGCAGTACAATATCCTTGGTTGTGTTGTGCTTTGCAGAAGCCTTAGCAGATATTCCTACCCCTTTTCTGGGATCTTCTTCACAGCCCCATAGTTGAGCAACACAGTGACTGAGGGAGGAATCTTTGCTGCTTTTTCTTATTTTTTCTTCCACAAGAATAAGAATAAATGCAGATATACTGAATTGTTATTAATACCATGTATTTATAGTCCTTACAAGTCTGGCACGTGTACACATGCATGTTGCATTTGTGGCATATTGATTTTTTTGTAACAAACACTTTTGTGCATCGATCAAATGGACAATGTTTGCTGAAGAGATGTGTATGGGAGTGTCAGGGGCTTTAAGCCAGTTTCACATCTTGTATGTTCACATCTTGGTCTGTGTGGTCATGAGAGGATGTCTGAAACTGCACTGTGAGGATAGCTATGAATTTGCTTAAGGTCCTTTGCATTATTTTTCTCCTTTGTAATCTCTAAATTCAGTTTAAATGAAGCATCTAAACAAGAGCCTGTTTTATGTTCTCTTGAAAGTTAGTCCTTAGTGGCACTTCTGAACACGTGGTCATTCCTCTGTGAACATGTGTGATCCATTCCTCTGTCCTCCTGTTTAGTGTCATTGGTCACCACCTTTGTCAACTGCCTCATTTGGAGAGTAAAGTCCTTGCTTGGAGAGTGTGGCACTTGGTAGCTGTGAAAAACAGCCCCCTGCAAGCTAGTCCATGCGTGAAGCCTGTGCTGTCTCCCTCCAGTTCTCTCCTGAGCTGCTCTGCAGAAGTCTGGGGAAGCAGAGGGAATGGAATTGGCTGTGCACATTCTGGATCTGGCAGCAGCTCATCATCTGCAGCTACCTAAACAGAGTTCTGCTGCAGTAGAAATCCTCTCTGGGAGTGCACACTGGCATAAATACATGGTTTTGGACTTGAAGAAAGTGTTTCTATAGAAGGAGAAATCTACGAATTGTCTTCCCACCCTACCCACAACAATAGCCTTTGTATTTGGAAGTTCCAAGTTATATGGGAAGTTTTTGTAATCCATAAAATGAAGTTTATTCCAGTTCCTGTTAGAAGGAAACCTTCCATCAAAACCCCATCAGCAGTTTCATCTATGTAGAGATGTATCTAACAGACAATAGTTTATTTCCACCAAAGCACCAGTAGTTCCTGCTTTTCAGTAATTCCTCAAAGTTATGCTTACAACTAGGCACTGTAAAGTTTTCCATGGTATGTATTTATACTGTTTTCTAGGAGAAGGAAATTGAAATTGTCTGTAATGTTGAATTCCACAGAAACCTTTTCGGCAATTTCCTATGTCTAGGAATTGTACAGTGGAGTTTATCTCTGCTGTTGAGCAAGAGGTGAAGTAAATGGTGGTGTGCTCAGGAATGGATCAGGAGTCATACAGTGTCTTTTAAACAATATAATTCCCATAGTGAAGAAAATCAACATGCTACTCCCACTTAGGTATTCCTGGTGCATAGTATCAGTGTGGTCTTCTAAGCTTTAATAGCCTGAAGCACAGTATAAAATGAAATTGCTGGTGCCAAAGTAGAATTAGACTAAACAACTTTAGCATCTGGACTCCTAGGTAACGATAAAGAGACGAAGACTCTGTCTGGAGCTTGTCCCCAGATGCTCACTGCTCCTTGCTTGAGGTACATATCAAACAACTCCATTTTTCCCTTCCAACTTCCATTTCTCTCTCCTTCCTGCTGCTTAACATTTCCCAGTATCTTGGTGCTTCAAGGTCACCAAAATGCACGCAGATGAAGATTGCACAGCCTTGGGCAAGATGCAGAGATGAGTGTAGTAAAACCATTCCAACAGAACAGTGGTTCTGCTGCAATCTCCTGTTTCACCCTGCTGCTTTGCTTACTCCCCTGCCCCAAAAAGCCACCAAAGCAAACAAACTGAATTAAAGAGTATCTGTCACATAGTCGAGTATGTAGGTGACACCTGGTCTTCAACTGTTAAGTGGGAAGACTTGCTGCTGGCTGGGGGTGGAGGGGCAAGGAAAACCTGTGAGGACCTTGAAAGATGTAAAAGTCTAAGAGGAAGAATGAGGTGATCCTGGACAAGGGGAAGGTACTGGGATAGTTGCTTATAATGGAATGAGAGACTGAAAAGTCAGTTACTGTTTTTTTTTTTTTTTTTTTTGCAACCAGTGCTGGTTTGGGTTTTTTTTGTCATTAGTTGCTACCCTGTGAAGACTCCCCAGTGAATAAATAGAATTATAAATGCCATCAAAACCTTTCACTTCTGCATCTGATTCATAAGTTTCTATAGGAGTTTTCTGCAATCACCTTCTCCCCCAGTTTCAGAACTGTCATAAGGAAGTGACCCTGGCAAATGGTGATGCTCAAACATGCTGCTGTGTTCATACAGTTAAACTTTTTTGCTTTAAACATTTTTCTTTAAGCTCTTGAAGAGCCTTTCTCATGGAAGGAGACTACCAGGTGAGATAGATGATGATGGCTTGGAAACAAATCCATTTCTGACTGTGATTTAGAAATCTGGGGGCAGAGCTGGTAGGAGGTGGTAATATCAGGCTTCCTTTGTCCTGCTGTGTAAAATAAAGCTGTTCTGTTTTGCATGTGGCTGTAAATATTACCTGGTGGATATATGCTGAGAACAGTCATTATTTCAAGATTATAAAGAACTGCTGAATCTTTTTCCAATCTAAAACAAATATGAAACCAGAGAATGGATCAGGACTTTTCAACCTATTTGTAGATACTGTATATATATATTTTTACTAAGGTCATCCACAGAGATTTAATTTTTTTCTGGAGAGTTGTTGGTTTTTAACCTGTTGTTTAATTTTAGAGGCAGTCAGATTTGCTCTCATTTAAGAGGATGTGTGGCTTTATTCTTTGGTTGCAGTGAGAAGGCAATGGAATACTTGGCTCATGGAAGCCAAGTTCTCTTTCTCTAAACAAAACAGTGATGGAGGATTTGAGAGGGTTTTTTCACTATTTTATCTACTATTAAGAACACACATGGAGAAGGTGAAGAACTGCTATTACTCTCAAGGAGGTGCTTGACAGTCTTTGTTTACATGTTAAGTGTTGCTTGAAAACTTGTGGAATCTGTAAAAACAGTATTGAAGGATCAAAGATGCAGTGGAATCAGGCACTAGGCAGGAGGTTAAGATCACAAGGGAGGAGGCTGGTGACAAACCCTCACATTTCATGGCTAACTGGCAATTTCTTGACACGTATCTAGCAAGACCTAAGGCAGATCTTTAGACGAGCAACTCTAGAGAGCAAATCTATGTAATATGAACTAAAATGTGGCAAGACCCTGAAGTGAGATAGGAGACATCCACTGATTGCTCACTGTCTCTGTTGGAAATAAATGACCTCTAGAAACTCAGCACTATGAAAGGATGGTGACTTCAAGATGGGAAAGGTGGAAGCTCTATTGTATTAAGTCTTCTTTCCCTCTTAGAGAGGATCAGAGGTATTAAAAGGACTAGCAGTAAAAAGCTCTTGTGCTATGAGAGATCTTGTGCCCTGCTCTGGCAGGGGGGTTGGACTAGAGGATCTTCTAGGTCCCTTCCAACCCCTAACATTCTGTGAGAAATGTTTTGTATTTCCAAGTTTTATACCTACAAAGAAATTAATTTTATGACAACTAAATAATCACAGTCTTTTTATATAATATGTCTAATTGCTCATTCTTCCACATCCTTCACTTGCAGAGTTTCCTTGTTCTGTTTGTCCCTGAAATGTCAAACCAATCTACGTATCCAGGTCTTGGTCTGGCTAGTGATGTGTGTGTGCTGATAGTAAGGTATTTAGGAGGAACTGTTGTTTTTACCTTTCCTTCAATTTACAACACTGTTGGGTAATTTTTAATGTAAGGCTTCTAATATTTTTGTTTCAGTATTTGTGATTCTGCCAAAGAGTTTTGTGCACCTGATAGATGGAGATGCTATGTACATAAATATTCAACACATAAAACAAAAGGTCATCCAAATCATATCTAAAATAAGGGTTAAAAAGGTCACTTGTCTACAGCTGCTGGATGTGTGAAAACTAGCAGTTGCTGGGAGGCTTTTGTGTGCAGTTGGCTAGTGTGTACCCTGCTTCAGAGCTTGCAGCTTAAAGTTCAGTGCATCGTTGAGATCTTTTCCACGTGGTTTGTAAATGGAGGTATATGGGGGGGGGGGCAGGGGATGTGCTATGCCATGTTTCAAAGAAATTATCAAGATTCCAGAGGTACTAAAGCAGCTTTTTTGACAATTCAGGATTAACACTAGAACTTGCAAGTTTCTACAGAGCTGTTTTCACTTTCAAAGCCTACTGCAGTAATAGGAATAGAAAAGTCAGTGTAGCAATCTAAAACTACAGAAACCCATGACTAGTCTCCATTTATGTGGCTGCACTGGACACAGCTTGTTACAAAACCATCCAGAGGGAGCTTCTGGTTTTCCTTCCATCATCTTTCCATCCTTCATCTTAAGAACTTTGTAAAGGCTTTTGTTCTTGACAATTAAGAAACAGAAATAGATATTAAACTGTTGTTAAGAAGGCACCTGGGATTTCCAGCCAGCTCTGCTTGAGGAGGCTTTGTTGTCATCCTCTTGTTTGTTTCCAGTCCTGAAGTCCATGCATGCAACCATTGCAATAGTGTCCACGTGCTGTGTGGCAATGAACGAGATGCAGTGTTATCCCCAAATGAAACAAAACATCAAATGCTTTATTTTACATATATTTGAAAGATTAGCTCATTCTTTCTCACTTAATGTACAGCAAGTCAGTATGTTTTGACAAGAAGCTTAAAAGCCAGTGGAAATAAGCATGACATTAAAAAGTCTCTTTTTCTCTCACACACATGCACACAGTGATGTGAAATGATAATGAAAAGGTCAGTTTTGGAAAGGTTACAGAATGGGAGCTCAAAAGACACTTAGCAGCTTGCTGAGCTCCAGCCTGCAATACTAATTGGTGACAGTGTGCAAGGGGCCTTCAGAGAGAGCACTGCATGTGTCCCTAGCAAGCCTCCAACAGCTTACAGGATCTACTGCAAAAATATTCCTTTCTGCCTGTGTTATTTTTCTTTTTTCTGCTCCTCTTGTATTTTATTTACTTTCGAAGAAATGAGATCCTACACAAACTGTAGCCAGCACTAGTGTCTGCACTTGTTTCCCTGAGAGAAGCAGCAGCATGGTAGTCACTTAAATTGTCTCCTTATTGGACAGGACTGATTTAATATTGAGTTTCAAAAATGCCTGTTTTGCCTGGAAAGTATTGCTTTCCAGGAGCAATGCAAATCCAAGAATTAAATTCAGTTCTCAAGCCAAGAAGCTAGTGGCTAACAAGCCAAAAGAGATCATTTTATTTTTTGCCTGAGATATCTGGGTCTATATATTTGCATAACTTTTGTACTGCTAAATTCCCTTGTTTCCCCTGACCCTAGAGCCTTCTTGCTGCCTGCTGTGAAAGTGCAGTCCTTGCTCCAGCTTGTCTCCCTCGGGCTCTGGGTGCTAAGAAGGAGGGGTGGTCAATTTGTCACCAATTGTTGCTCCTTTAGTTTGCGTGTCAGTGTTGTGTAAATGCGTGATGGTGGTGTTCTGTATACTGCCCCTTCTCCCTATTTATGGGCTTCAAAAATACACTGCTGAACTGAAGGGAAACAAAAATGTTTTCCATGTAGCTGTTGCTCCTCAAGGCTGAAGGAATGGGAGTCGTTAAGAGCACAAGATCTAACCCTGCACCAGAAGCATGGGACTGAACTCATCAGTTCAGCTCACTCTGTTGCAGTGAGAATGCAGAGCAGGGGAGAGGCTGTCGAAAAGGCATCGCTCAGCCTTCATCAAGCTGTAATTTCAGAGTTGCCATTTACATGCTGAGACAGCATGACAAATACTCATCTTGGCATTTTTCCTTTACAACTCTACTGACTCCTTATGACCAAACAGTCCAATTTGCTCTGTGTGTCTGCATTATTTTGCTAGGCCAAATTAGTGTTAGACTGAGGAATTACCCCTTGACCCCTCAAGCTGAGGGCTGCAAGGCAGAACAGGGCACCTCTACAAGAGCTCCTTGTTAAAAAGCTCTGCTCAGCTGTCCCTGTCAGCTCAGGCCCCTCACATCTCACCTTGCACAGCTTGTGCCCCTGCCAACAGCCTTCCCTGGATTTGTGCAGGAAAGGTGCTGCGTGGAAAGGTGGCTGGTGCACAGCGTTCCCAGAATACACTGAGCTGAAAAATGAAATTAAATCATTGGCAGATACTTGTGGCTATTTCTGAGGTCAAACCCTCCTGTCTTTTTTTATGTGGGCTAGAAAGTGTTCAACTCTGAGGGTGTGTCCTCCTGTTATGGCCCTAAGACATGGCAGGAGGAGCAGGACGGAGGGATAAAGCAAATTATTAAATGATCATGAAATTCAATTATCTTGTTACTTTTGTATTAAAAAACTGGGGATTCTAGCTGAGCAGCTGCTAAAGTTGTTCTCTTTTTCTGACATCTGTTTGTCTGGAGTTCATTTGTTTCTTTAAGTGTTTTTAGACCCCGAAGTAAATCTTCAGGGCCCCTTTTATAGAGGTGAATAGCTGCTACTTTGCCAGCAATTCAGCATTTGCAAGTGTCCTTTCAATAGCAAGGTTTGCCTGCTGCTCTTAATGGGGGGAAGAATGCCAGGAAGGAAATGCTTTCACATTTCTCTAATTATTATGGTTCACATTTTTAAATGACAGCATTTTAAAGCCCATGGCAGATGATGCACCTGTAACAAAAGACCCTGTCCAGCTGATGGGGCCTTCATCTATTCACAGGCTGTTTTCCAAGACTTTGGTTCACCTCCAGTCTTTACAGTCATGAGCATTAGTGCCTCGCTGCAGTTCTTATGGAGGTAGCACTTAGTAGGTTTCAAGACAGTTTGCATTTTTCTTAGAAGTTCCCAGATGATGAAACTGAAATGTGAAATATCTTTAATTTCTCTAAAGGACCCACAAAGCTTTCAGAAGCATCAACTGGTGTCTGCTCTTTGTTTTGGGGGGTGGGAGGGTTGGTGGGTCGTATGTATTTTGTAACTCTACAAAAAAAGTGATAGTAGATACTTTTATTATTATTATTATTATTATTATTATTATTATTATTATTATTACAGTGCATATACCTATAGGTAGTGCTCTGTATCATCATTTCATTCAGATAAAGCTAAAAACGAAATATCTTAGGAATTGTAGTGACTCTAGACCATGATGGAAACCCCACCCAAACCCTGAAATACTTTCAGTTTACAGCACTCCTGAAGGTGCAGAGTTAAGAGTGGGGGGGGAAAAAACCCAACTAACAAAAAAAATTCCAGAGAGAATTGTAATCACTTAACACTTATGTGTGACAGTGACAATATGTGAAGCATTAAAACATTTATATGTACCTTTTGGGTTTGAAAATCTGAGCTATAATAATACAACCCACTGTTCAGAATGCCAGCTAACCTACTTGAGCTTTAATTTTGAGAGATACCAAGTACTGGCTCTAAATCTGTTATCCACATTAAACACTGAAGATCAGTTCTTTCCTTAGTTGACTTCATATTTAAAGACATTCTGTTGAAGGTTCATAAATTTAATAGATGAGTTGTTAGCTACTGTTAGGGGATTAAAAAGTTTTCTTATTAAATTGTTTTTTTTCTTTTATTGAACTTTTTAATCTAACTATATTCTCAATTATTTGAGTACATCTAGTGCGAGGGAGACTGATTTCACGGAGAACAGTTGTCTGTGTGTGTTGCCTTTCTTAACCTTCCTTAAAATCTAGACTATTTTTAAATCCCCATCTCCAGCTGTGATCCTTAAATGATACATCCTGATCATCTGCACTGAGCTGTGGTTATTAGTGACAGATTTTTCTGCTCTAATGTATTATTTTTATGTTTCTCTGTTGTCCACTGAAGATAACAACCTTCATTTTTACTTCCCCCTACCGCTGATTAAATATTAGATAGCAAAGCCAACAGTGTTTTAAAATTTAAAATACAAAGTCTCCTGAGTTCTTCAGTGCTACGATTTTCAGTTCTTTGTAAGGTTTATCTAAGTTAGTGGCTTAGAGGCACTTCTAATAGATACAGGATGTGTCATTTACAGAAGGTTTAAATGTCCACAGAAATATTTCACAAAGGAGTCAAAACAAACACAAAATAAACTTTAATGATTCAATCTGCTGCAGAGCTCTGAAAAAATAATCTTTAATATGACTCTTGGAAGTACTTTTCCTGTTACACAGTGTAATTCACCTTAAGAACATCATGTTCTGTAGTTTATTCTTCTTTGGAGACAATTCAAATGGGAAAGAACATCAGGACCAGAGTGACTGCTCTACCAAGAGCCTAAATTAGTTTTCTCCTCAGTATGAAATATTTAACTTAGAAAGTATCAGCTTTTGGTAAGACAGCAGATTCTGAAGGCCAGAAATATGGAAGAAAAATTGCAACAGTATTTTATAAAGATTAAAGATAGACAGCCCTAATAATAGCAGGAATGCCAGACTGGTGCTGCCATTAAGCAAAATAATGGAATAACTCAGATGATTAAATAAATAACTCAACAGTGGCAACATAGGCAAGCTTATCATTTTGGGCTTACAGAAACCTGATGTTTTTATGACACAAATTTTTCTGTCGAAATAACAGCATAGGTGCAGTATATGCAGAACTGCACAAGATATTTGACTTGATCCTGTCCAGCATTTTGAGGTGTTATGATACCAACTGATGATCGTAAGTGTTGTCCTGATCAGAAAACATGGGTATTGCCAGAGGTGTAGGAATAATATGGCCTCAAAAGATTGTGATTTTGGCTCATAATGATTTGGCATTTTAGTATCTGTTGCCTGGGAAAAAAACATGAAATCATCTCTGCTTCTGTTTCCATTCATTCTGTGAAATCAGAGAAATGGTGAGGAAAGAAGAGAGGACATTGATATGGTCAAATGATGATAATGGGCTCTTAGGTTGCATAACTCCTTGTAATAATTTTCTTCAGTACATACATCCTGCTCTCTAGAAGATTCTACCTGAAATTATACAAAGAAAAATCCTGGCAAAACGTGTCCACATAAAGCGCATTAAGGTAAATACCAACCACGACAGGGGGGTGCTGTGCAAGTTCAAACAGGCTTTTTGTTGTGTGCTTCTTTTTCTGGCATTTAACTTCCCTAGATTCTGTCATAGACTTTTTATCTGATACCATAAAAATAATGTTTTCCCTGACTTCCACAGAGACATTATGCAGAAATAGTGCTTGCATTCCCTGTAGAACAGTTGTGTTCTCATTTCCAAGTTTTATTCTTCATTTGAGCAAGCTGTGATTTAAAGGAACTCATTTGCTGGATCAAGTAATACAAGAAAGATAAGCTCTGGCAGTGCAGGAAGAAAAACTCTCCTTTTGGTAAACAGAACAATTTGGCCTGGATTAGGCTACTGTAGGGAAGTACTTGTGTACTTCATGCAGGGTATTTAATCAGTGCATGACTGGAAAAACTATCTTCATTATCTCTGTGTTCTTTGCAGTTGAAATAGAAACAACACTTGATTTCTTCTAGATGGAGATTTCAGAAAGAGTCTGGTGGTTGGGTTCCTGTCCTCTGCTCTGGGGCAAACCAACTTTAGTACATGAAACCTTTCAAAGCACCTTCTCAACCTGCTCAGGGAGTCCCTGCCCGTGGAGTCCCCTGCACACACCCAGTCTGGAGTGTGTGAGCTGGGCTGCAGCTGAGCAGCACTCAGCACTGCAGCCACGGCAGCTTCGGAGACATCTGCTGCATTTAGCTCCAGAAACCCCAGCATCACCAGGTGGACCATTGCTTGGGTTCACTCTTGTTTCTCTCTGCTCAGGAATATGACCTCCACTTAAGAACACATTTTCTTTGTGTTAACCTTGCAGTTATCTGACTTTTTCAGATTAAAAATTCCTGTTATAATATTGAGGGGGTGGGTAGAGAAAAGCCTTAGGCCAGATAGAATAAAATCCATTTCACAGACTGCAAAAATAAAAGCTCCTTATCTTTACCCTCATAGAACAGTAAGGAGGAGTCTTTTTTTTTTTTTGTCTTTTTTTTTTTTTTCCCCTTTTCCTAACAGCATATATAATATATGCTTTCAATTTGGTCAAGAATCTAGACACTTTCCCCATTTTTCTCTTTCTCTGTTGACTGCATGTTCTCTCTGCTTTTGTTGGCAGCACTACAGATGTATGATGTGAAAGGATTTTCTGGGTCAAGTCACAGTCTTCTATTATTTCAGATAGCAGCATCATATATCTTTCCTTCTAAAATTAGTAAGGTGTCTTTCCCTTGTTCACCTCTCCTTTGGAGGGCTACTTCAAACTCCTGAATGTGGGACTCAGAAATTGCCTTCTCTTAGGTAACTTTTTTTTTTTTTTTGTTACCTGTTTGGTTTTGTGCCGAAAATGTCCTTTAGCATCAAAACCTCTTCTGTTCCAGTCTTTCCTTCAGATAACAGTGGCTATCCTATCTCCACTCAATTTTCCAAGCTAAAAAAGGTTATCTAAGCTTTCTGGGACAGGTGCTGCTGTTCTCTTAGGGGAGACTGAGAAGTGACCTCATTAGTGCTCATAAGTATGTACAGGGCAAGTGTCAGGAGGATGGAGCCAGGCTCTGCTCAGTGATGTCTAACGGCAGACAAGGGGCAGTGGGTGTAAGGTGGATTGTAGGAGGTTCTCCTAAAGCATCTCCAGAAGATTAAACTTTTTCACAGTGAGGGTGACAGGACTGGAACAGGCTGCTCAGGGAGGTTGTGGATTCTCCTCCTCTGGAGACATTCAAAACCTGCCTGGACAAGGTGTTCCCGTGTGACCTGATCTAGGGGATCATGCTCTAGCAAGGCAGAGCCCCTGGGTGTCTGTAGCCACCCATTGGCAGGTGTAGCAAACACTGGAACCTATTTCTGACATTTCCTGGGCTGTTACATACACAATACTGTGACTGATTTTTAGCTGCTGATCATTTTCAAAGATATTAACTGCTTGTTCTGAAGTTCTTTTCATAGTTCATACCTGATTTTGTTCAGAGTTAGGATTTTCTGTTTGCTACAGGTTTGGTTTATTTCTTGTCATGTCTGTTGGTCTGTGAGGGCTTTTTTAATGGAGTGCAGAAGAGCATGGAGAGGAGTAAACAAGCAGATCCAAACACCATGAACTACATTAGAAGAACATAATCAAAGGTGCAGATTCAAAGGGTCAGCAATTAGGGAATTAAGGAGTAGTTGTTACTGGTGTAATACTGGAATTAGCAGTTTGGTGTGTGCACTCAGTTGCACTCTTTGCTTTCAAGGCAGTCTGTATTCTTGCCCCCAGCAGTGTGCTGGAGCTACCCCCACATCCACAGCCCTGAGGTGGAGCTTCAGGAGCTTTCTTTGAAGTGAATGTGTCAAAATACACCAGAAGGCTCCTGGTCTTTGAAGCTGTATTTTACTAGAACATAAAATAAACTGGTTAGAGGTAGCTTTTTTAAGGAGCAAAATGGCTTTGATCTTCTAGGCAGGACAGACCAAGCAAGAAGAGCTTCAGATAAACCTCTCTTGCCCATTGCAGTATCTACTGTGGGCAGATGATTTCAAGGAAGGTGGGAGGACTATGTGCTATCCATGGTCATCCAGCTGTGTGCCAGGCAGGCAGCAGGGAGTCCTCTATGGCTCAGAAATCTTCAAACACAACCTGCAATGTTGTGCATCACAGCTTTAGTTTGTACAAATTCAATACCAAGTTTTCTAGGACTAGGAGTGACTGCTTGTGTCAAGTAGGTGGAAATCTTTTGAAGGCATAAAGGATCCATTTGTAGCAACACGGAGCTTTTTACCTATCAGCTTTGCAGTGTTTGCATAATGTATATATTATGCAAAAGTGGCTTCAGGCAAGTGTGATTTTTTTTTTCTTTAAATATATTTTTTTTTTTTTAGAATGAGTTCTATCTATTGACAAGATTTAAACATTTCTCTGACAAGGCAATTTCTTCTTGAAAAGTATGTTAAAGATGCTCTGCCACTTGGAATAGAAGAATGAGGCATCAAGGAGATTGATCAGCAGTTAGACAATGGAATTAGAGAGGTGCTGAATTTGTTTATACCATGGTATGCAGCTCAGTACATGGATTTTTTTATCTTCACAGGTGATGGGGAGGGTGTGTTCTGATAAATATGGAGATATTACACATACAATCTTTCTCTCCCTCAAATGATTGCATTTGCACTGGTGAATCATTTCAGTGGAGAAACCATCACAGTGTATGTAGTTGTATTTTTAGAGCACGATTCTACAGACAGCTGAAGACTTTCTTTCAGGACTGCTTTCCAATATGAAAGAAACATCTTTAAACTAAGAGAAGCAGTTAGATGTGAAACTTTTTTTTGTGCATAACCTTCAGTTTTTATTAAAGCCTCTTTTTATTTTATTTTGCTGCGTTTACAAGCTAAACCAGCTGTGAAAGGTGCAGGCAGATAGTTTGCATTCAGCAAAGATCTGTCATTTTGTGCTTACTGCAAGGCAAATGGCTCTGCCAGTTGGGGCTACAATTTATCAAGCTGGCAGAGTGACAATTTTCTTTGCTCTTGAAAATTTATCATGGATAGTCATTTTTGAAGGGTTGACTCTTTTATTTAAACAGGCTTTTTACATTTAAACTTATCACAATGGCAATTATTAATACCATTAACCCATGAGGTAAAGATCACTTCTGTCCCTGGAACCTTGAGTATGTCTTCTTGACAAAGAGATTTGTCTGCTCCTGTGGCTTCCTGGGTTTGCAGGTTTAAAGAACAGATGTAATATAACCAAACATAGTCTCCCTAAAGAACAATGAAAGTAATTTTCATCGCAGCTGTTTTAGCAGGAAAGCAGGGTAAAGGGGGGAGGAAAGGGTAAAATATTAAATATTAATGGTCAAAATTATTTTTCTTTGTTCCAACTTCCTCTCTTATCCTCAGAGGCTGAGACTGACTCACTTTGCAAGGGTTAGTAATATCTCTACAACCACAGCTCATCAATACAGCTCTTTATTTCATGTTGTATTGTGGACAGTAATTCCACAGTCCCAGCAGCAAGTGGATTTAGCCACCATTCTGTGCAGTATTAAGCAGCTCCCTGGAGACACTGAGCATCCTCAACTTTCACTTCTCTGAATGGAAGGAGGAAGCCTCGTGTGTCCTGCAGGCTCAGGACCACAGTGAGGTGTTGCTGGAGGAGCAGACAGTCTAAAATCTGGTGTCAAAAGCAGAATTGTCTGATGTAGGAATTTGCTGGAGGTACCAGTTGTCACTGCATCTATCTGCATTTGCATCTCCCTGTATCAGATATAAAAGCTCTACTTTACATGAATTAAAGGCAGTAAAAATGAGGTTTGTACATACACAGCTCCACCAGTGTTAGAAAAAAAATGAATAGAGGTGTCAACTCAGCAGAAATTATCCCATCTCCCTAATTTATTTAAAATTCTATATTCTCTTTTCATAAAGCAAAGATTACACATTAATGGAGAGTCAATCCTGACTCTTGAAATTTTTTTTCCCTGCAGCAGGTGCTATATTTCCATACTGGAGAGCTCTGGGCATCTGCTGGAAGCTGGAGGACTGAGAAGGGCCACCAGGCCCAGAGATTCCAGTTTCCAAACTCTGGGCAATATTTAAATTTCCCAATATTTTTTTTTTTTTTTTTCAGCAACCTCTGGGTTCTTTTGCCCCCTTCTTGATGTTTCCAAAACTCCTGAACAGCTCTGATTAGGATATAAAATACAAGAGTCCCTTTCTTGGGGGGCTCTGTTAAACTCTTGAAATTGAATGTCATTATCTCATGCTAATGACCAGCCATAGCATAGGGAAATGAAAACTGGGCTTAAACCCCACCTGTGTCTGGAAAGTAAACCTCGACATAATATTTAAAACCTTACTCTATTTTTTGAAGGAGGAAGAAAACCTTTCAGACATAAAAAATAGCAGTGTAAGTTGTAAGTCCAAACACAGTTTAAAAGTGATTCAATTTCTCCATCCAACAGTGTCTCCTAATGTTCCCATGTGGCAAGTAATCCCAGCTCTCACTCAAGTCTGGCCAACAGAACAAGCTTTCAGAAAATTTCATAGCAGGAACAGGCTGTTTGCACTGTCAAATATGGGAAACTATGAAAAGTTCATCCAGAATGACAGGGGGAATCCAGCTGCACCACAGATTCTCCTGGAGCAGCTCTGCAGGTCCCTTGCAGCAGGAGCTGCAGCCACTACCCAGAGCTCCACCAGCCCTACACCTGCAGCTTGCCCACGTCTGTAGTCTCTCAGGAGCTTTGCAATGGCTGCTTGTTGCTGCCACGGGGCTACCTGTGTGTTCTCCAAACTGTGTGAAGACAGCTCTGCAGCAGGTTAAAACTCCCCGAGGTAGTTGACCAAAGGGCATGGCTCTTGAAGCAAAATAAATTGGCCTAAGAGAGCTCTGAGCTGCTACAGCAATTTCAGGCACCAAAGTATTGAGTTGGAAAGCCTTGTAACTCTTAGGTCTATGACAAGCGTGTCGCAGGGTTCCTCCCTGTGCTCAGTTTACACTCTGAGCTGACACACGTGGAAAGTGCTTGAGAACAAATGGGAAGACTCTTGTGTCCTGTGAATTGGCTTCATTGCCATTTGCTTAGCTGGATATTTCCCTTGCTGTCCTTCCACAGGCAGCGTGTCTGAAGTGATGGAGTATGGGAGGAGATGTGTTTACTGGAACTCTGTTCTTCACCGTACTGGTTGTTTCAATGATTATTTGCAAATGTTGACATTATATTTACAAAATATCTTCTGTGTTGTAAGAGCAGAGTAATTCTTTGCATGCAATCACACTTGTGTAAGAAATGCCGTATGGACAGGTTTTGTCTGGGTTTTAATAATACATTATCATTATAATTTCAGTTTTGACAGGAAAAATATAAAGAAATCAGTTTACAGGACTATCACTCTTGAAACCTTTGTACTTGATTCTCTTTTCTCCCAGAATAGCAGAGATCTGAAGAGATTGTACT
This sequence comes from Corythornis vintsioides, assembly GCA_025447755.1. Lineage (NCBI taxonomy): Eukaryota > Metazoa > Chordata > Aves > Coraciiformes > Alcedinidae > Corythornis > Corythornis vintsioides. The sequence continues at coordinate 229,502 of JAOEGS010008619.1, read as the reverse complement.
AAAGATAACTTCCATCAAATTGTTACTAGGAAAGAATAGACTCAAGCTCATTATCTTGGCAGGAGGAGGAATAATATTTGGCTCCTTTACTGTTTGACACAGAGAGTTACACAGCATGACACTTTTCAGAGTGATGTAAGAGCCTTTTGTTAATGTGACCCTTATAAATCTTCTATTTTGTACAAGACAGCAGCCTGGAAATAATTGCAGAAGTATTCATGTTATACTTTACTGGCCTTTAGAGAAGCTTTCTGATGGGAGGCAGAGGCAGGTTGTCTGGCACAACAAAACAGATGCTAGTGTTAAATACCATTCCCAGTGGAGCTGATACAGTTTTAGTGTAATAAGAGGGTAAATACACTTGATTTTTCAGAAAATCTTGTATTGAAAAAGTACATTTTTTTCCTGCTTTAGATTATGAAAATTGCTGGGTTTTAATAGGTGTCCAACAATGTTGGGTTTACTATCATAGTTTCACCCCAGTAAGAGTGTAATCCCTGTAAATCAAAACGTTGTGTTTTCAAAATCTTGTGTATAACTGAATTAACTGTGTTAATATTCATTAGAAACTAGGAGAGCTGCAGCACAGTAGGTTTCTACATTGCCTGCATCAAGTATTTAATCTGTTTAAATGCTCACATTCTATCAATCCCTAGAGAAGTCCATGTGTTACCAAACAGGAAATCACAGAAAATAAATATCTAGGGGACAAAATGGAACTTTTCCTTGTGGGATCAGCAGACAGCATTATTGTTATTTGGAGCAGCTTGCAGGTGTCTGGACTTTCTAATGCTGAGTTCTCCTCAGCCAAACAGAAATTGCCTTTTCCTAAGCCACTAATGACTTCCCTTGGTTTACTCAAAGTGTTTTCTCTGCTTATCTTCTCTCCTTCACTTCTCTACAAATAATGGGCTGCTTGCTGACATAAAAGTTGCTTGGTCGTAAGAATGCCCACACGACAGACTGTCTTCAAGCAACAGACTAGCTCTACATTAGTGCCATCTTTCAGTCTTTCATCAACATATTTTTTAGTTTTATTGTTTGTTAATAGTTTAAATTGCTTTTCTGATACTTAAACTGCATTGCTGCTTTTGTCCCAGTTCCTTTTATCATTCATATTTGGAATATCTGTTGTGATTTTCTTTGTTTTATCCATTGCACTCTGCACAGTCAGTGAGCTTTACACCAGTTTATGGGTCTCAAATTTGTGTGAACAAAGTCAAGAGAGTTCTGCCTTTAAATGTCAGGTGGCAAAGCAAAACACTGGTAATTAACAGAGCTGAGGCCTGCAAGAACAGGGAGTTTGTAACATCCAAAGGGAATTAATTTATCAGATATGTCTAACCTTGCATTTCTGAGAATGTCATCTGAGAATAACACTCATCTAAAGTAGAATTTGAACAAAAGTTAACAATCAATGGAATTAAGTGGCACAGATTCAGAGAGAAGATCTTATCCCTTGCAGAAGATATGACAGTGTTGCCCTTGATTGTCTCTGAAAAGCTTTCAACATTCATAATGATAAGGACTTGTTAGGAACTTGGGATCTGCATCTCTGAATTCTGCTGTTATATTTGTCCCCCTGCTCTAAAATCTCTGGAAGTAAAGCACCAAAAACCAGAACACATTGAAAACCTGGGAACAGTTTTGTAGTTGGCATCTGCTTTCTGTCATTTAGGTCTTTTTTTTTTCTCTGAAAGGTGATGTGAACACAACTGTCTCAGACCTTGTGGGCTGAGTAGAAAACAAGGTTCTCTGAGATTTTCCAGTAGTAGCAGCATAATTACTGCAGAGGCAAGTCCTGAGCTGAGTTGCACCTTGTTTGTGCTTTGGGATTTGGAGCTGCTACCAGCTACTTTCTGTCCCGTGTCTGTTTCAGAGTGAATGATAGGGGTTGTCTGTTTTGATCAACCACCATTATCAACCTGTTCAGTGGAGTGTGGTTGTTGGTTGGTTTGTTGCTTCTTCTTAAAAGAAAAGCTTTTTCTTATTATTAATTTTTATTACAGGTTCCCATATAGCTACACAGCCTAATATTGACTAGGGAAGTGTTTTGCTACACGGGACAGCTAATGTCAGAACAACTTCAGTGTTGCTCTTTACCAGATTTCCTTTGGGCTCTCTTTTAAGTGAGATTGATGTGAGTTGTTTCAATTGGTATTAGGTCTTCATAAATCCTATTCCACTTCTTTTCTGTGTCAAAAGCAACATTCTCCCACTTCACTTGTCAGTGGGAAATACCTGCTGTTGAGTTAGACTTTACCCTTGGAAGAGAGAGATCAGACTTTTCCCAAGAAGGAGGTGCAGGTAAGGGTGCAATGTGCAATGTGCAATGCAGGAGAGAACACTGGGACTTTCAGAAGAGATTTCCCTTTTTGTGCAAAGCACATAGCCAGTGTTTACATCTCTTCAAATCATCACCATAAAAATATTTGCTAAAATCTTTGTTTTACCCTAGAATACCTCCAGGTGTTTTCTCATTCTTGAGTGTCTATTGGCTATGTATTGTGCCCAAAACAGACACAGCTGCTGGCTGGAAAACCAAATTATCCTGTTCTCATTCAGTCTGAGAATCTTTGCCGAGTTTGGGAAGTCTGTAGTTGATTTCACCAACCAGAAAAGCCAGGGAATGGCACCTGGCTTTCCAGTGTTCACAGTGTGTTCATTGCAGACAGCAAATGCTGGTCAGAAGTGATGCTGTGCTGGGTTCAGGTGCTGGAGGCCCAGACACCAGCATGGTTTTCCTCAAGCTGGTGCTACAGGGAACAGGCACTGTATACACACTTTCTGAGGATCATTTCACAGTCCTGGTTATGGGAGTCCATGGAACATCATTTCAGCAGGTGAAAAGCAGCTGCTTGTGAAAGTCTCAGTCATTATGGGGAGAAAACCCCAGAGGATGAGTAGGTTACACCAGGGGGATGGATTAGGTTACACCCGGGGCTTTGGGGCATTTAACTGGCAAAGGAGGAAAGGAGGGTTGGAAATGTTTCCCATCAGTGTTGGCACTGCTCCTGCTTGGTAAGAGGAAGATAGACAGTAATGCCTTCCTGCTTCACAGGGGTCTTTAAGAGGCTGTGACTTGCTAGTGAGAGTAAAATTCTCTGATCACAAAATATACTCTTCTATGTGAAAAAGTGAAGTCAAATTCAGGCACCTGAATCGTCAAAGGGGCAATTGTGTTTTATTTCTTCAGCATGGCCAGGATTTTGTTCACATTTTATTAAAAAGGAAATAATTTCAGAAGAAACTGAGTGTGATGAGAGCTCAGGCATTCTACCTTTTGATACAATCATCCTCTCTTTTCCAAATGAGAAAGATGGAGCTTTGCCTCACACATTGATTTGCAGGTATTTTAACTGTAGCCTGATCACTCTAGTAAATTTTGCAGGAAAACTGATAAAAGTGTGTGGATAGTTCTTTATGAAGAAAAAGCATATCACGTTTTTTCTTGAAAATTTGAGTCGTGTTTGTTTTTCCCCTTGAGACTGTAAAGAATAGCATATGAAGTCATGTAGAAAAGATTGCTTTTTTTTTTCCCCCCAGAAAATTCTGTACTAGTTATTAATTGGGAAAATCATGAGAGCATTAGTGTCTAAGTATTTGAGCTCAATAATGTTATGGTAGCTGCAAAATTCATTTAGGAACTGATTTTCATTCTTGAAGAACTGCAATAAACAATTTTCCATTTAATGTTTTTAACAAGCAGGAATTTCAAGTATGGCTTTTTTCACTGAAGTTCATGGTCATACAGTTTTACCTATGGGCATACGGTTTTAATGAACACATAATTAACTCTGGATATCTACAATGATTTCTTTTTTTAAAACATGTACAAATGGTCAACAGATGAAATACCAATTTCATAAATTAAAATGAAGATGCTCTGTAGACTTAATTAGCACTCATTAAATTTAGGATAATTTCACTGTAGTCTTTGGAGAGTGTTCAGGATGATCACTATTTCTCAAATGACCATTTTGATTAACAAAGAAATAAAATTAAATTCAATGTTTAGACAGTTATTGGAAAGGGATTTCAGCTTCTAATGTCTGTGACTGGCCTGGAAAATAATGACTGTTTTACAAATATTTTCTGATGGGTTTTTTTTTCTCACCTACTTGATATCCTTCAGGCTAAGATATAAAATAGAATTGATGTGAAAAGTAGAGGCCAGAATTACAAACGTTAACAGCACCACTTAGTTGCTACTGAACATGCTACATCTTTTTGCTTAAAATGTCCCTATGTAGAGTCCTGTCTTAAAATGCTCTATGAATTCTGTAAATGCTGTTATCTGTCTAGTGCTGAGAGCCTTCCTGTAGAAGAGAAGTGGCAGTGCCAGCCCAGCTCTCCCACAGACAGGGCATGGGCACCACTCTGCAGCTGCTGCAGCTGCCACCAGGCAGACACGAGTGTCCTAAAGCAGCTTTTAGTACAGCACCCAAGAGATCATAATTATGATTTATTCCTGTCCCCAGCAGAGTGACTTCTGGCAAGAGGAACCTCTTCCCTCTGGAGCTCTCTGTGTTGAAGAGTCTCTGCTCTCATGGGATGCCAGAGCACAGATACAGGCTCATCCTGGAGGGCAGGAGAGCTGGAGCTTTGTGGTCTCAGTGCTGAAGCTCTTTTCTTAGATCTGGCTCTAAAAGCCAACTGTGAGTGACATTATTAAATGTATTAAACTGGGTGAGCTTTTTAAACAAAGACCTATAGATATTTCTGGACGACTTTAATCAAACGACCTCTTAGATCCCATAATGAAGGGTCTAAAAAGCTGAGTCTGCTTCATAATGTATTATTCCAATTTTGCTTGTTAACAGAGATAGCTTTATTTAACTTTTCTCATTGACTAGTCTCATTTGCCATGAAAAATCTTGATTGTTATCTAGCAGGCCAGTCCCAAAGCCAGATAAATAGCATGGGTCAATTTGGCTTGTAGCTGCATTCACTTAGAATGGAATATACTTGAATGCAGATGTCTGATTTGAGAGGCAGCCTGGTTCTGAGTGTTTGTGTAGAACCCAAAGTGAAGGGAGAAAAAGGAATAGCCAGGCACCTAATGGTTTTCTTAGCTCTGGTGGAGAAAGAAGGGCTATGATGATATCCCCACTTACAGTGAATTGTAGTAATAAATCCTATGTGACTGCTGCACCATCATGTCTAATAGTGGGCTAGCTTTGTGTGACCATCACAACAGATGTATTTCCTCCAGTTACTCATCAAAATAAGACAATATAGGTCAGTTCAGGAGGAAATGTTTGGAATGGACACAGGCCTGCTTTGGGAATAATCATGAAAAGCTTAACTGGACTAATTCATGATGAGAAGGTTATAAACCAGTCCATTTTAATTAGTAGATAAGAGCTATACAGTGACAAGATGTAATTTTGTGTATTTGAGTCGCCTGTGTTTTTTTTCCCCTCTTCTTGGACCTTGCCCTGACTGCAGTGCATCATTCTGTACATCCTCTCTGATACTGCTATCAGGTGCAAAATCCCTCAGTATATTGCACAGAAAGTGTTTAATATTTCTTAAACCAATTAGGGTTTTGTTCTTGAGGCATTTTGCTGCATTCCAGGGAGCAGAGCAGTAGCATCTACTCAGATTGACTGCAAGTATTGGCTGACACTAGCAATTGAACTAGACTTCTTTTTTTTCAGCCAGAATGTAAAGACATGCTTTTCTGCTGAGTTGATAATGCATGTAGTTCATATTTTTGGCTTTATGTTGAGTTGGCTCCAATTTACTTGATTAACATGACAATTTACAATTCATGACAAGGTGAAAACAGATTTGGCAAACTGAACAGTTTCTGTTAAGTGCACTTTGTGCTCTTTCTTTCCCTTAGTCTCATGCCCAGATAAGTTTTCTTGAGAATGTCAGTACCTTCATGAATCTCTAAACCACGATCTACTTTCTACTCAGTTTTCAGAGCCATGGCAGACCCCTTGGCCAAATCCCCCTGGGGTAGCTACCCCAGTTCACCTAGGATCTTATTAACTCTTGACACCTGCCACTTCTGAGTAGTAACTGCCTCCTAATGAAGATTGCAGAACAAATTGTGTGCCTCATGTCACTCTTGGGCCTGATATTCTGCTGGAATGTCAGCACTTTGCTATCCCAGCCTGGAGACCTGGGACTGCTGAGTTGTGGACAGACAATCCTGTTCAGCAGCCCATGGATGCCATGGGGGACTGCTGTTTAAACTCCCCAAAATAGCATTTCTGTGAGCTAGCAGCAAAGTAAATAATTCCACTGGAGATAACCACTTGATAGTAAGAAGCACTATGGAAAATTTTAATACGGCTATAAAAAAAAGTAGGAAATAAATGAAAATGCAGTAGAAAATTACCAGATTCTAATCACAGATTATTTATTTATTTATTTTTAGAAAAAGTGGCTATTTGTTACTGCAGTGCAAAATGAAGGAAATTATTGATTATCAATAACTACTGTAAATTATTCAGAGCAGTTTCCTCATTATAATTTGTGGACCCAAAGTGCTTCTACTAAAATAAGTCATTGCAGGCTCTGCTGTTTTCTTGGAAGGAAAATCAGACTTGGTGATCCACAGTTCTGCTCTGTCTTGCCATGTCATGAGGTAATGCTAAATCAGCAAGGTGTCCAAGGTTGTTGTACTTGGATATTTTCCTTGTAATGTGCTCCCTAAAAGGCTTCTTCACTTAGAGTGTTACAAAAGCAACCCTCCAAATGGTAGCTCAGGACTGAGCTGCTCTCCCCATAGCTGCTCTGACTTTCCAGGAGAGCCCTTCATTCCCAGCTGAAGTTCTGTGAACTTGGTGACTTTGAGTTGTGGCAGATTCTGCCTCATCTCCTCTGCTCTTCAGCAAGGTATTTCCATCACTTTTAATGCTTGAATGCTACTTGCAGGTGTCCTGGCCCTGCTCTGACTGTCTAATCTCATTTCTCTGCCAACCTGACGTGGAAGACTACAGGCTACCCTTGATCAGGACAGTCTCCATTGATCAGGACAGTCTCCAGGGCTTTCCAGGGAACTGCCTTGCCCTAGTTGTGTTTAAAGATGTGACATACAAACTGAGAGCACACAACATCAATTTCAGGCCATGCTTTTAATTCTGCAATAATTTAATTTTAGTATATCAATAAAATGGATGCTTTCTTTATCCTACTTGGAGTTAAAAAAGAAAGTGATTACAGCTCGTCATAAAGTATGTACATATATATTTTGATACTTCTCAGCATGCCAAGTTTCAGAAGGGGTCTTTAGATTGATCAAATGCTTCCTTCTTTCTCCAACAGATTTTGAAAAAAAAATAAATTGCTGTTCTTCAGATCTTTTTCCAAAGTTCCTCTCTATTCTTTCTGTCTTCCTAACAAATTTTAATCTCTTTCAAGGTATTCATCTCATTTGGTCTCCCCTAGGATACTGAAACATTCCCTCTCAATTCGATGTGAGAAAGCACCTAAATCACCAGCTATTGCAAAGCCTGACAAGTCTAATTTAATTTTTGTTCTGTTTAATTTATCAATTCCCAAGCTGGAAACCATAATACAAAGAACTAACCAGGGCTGTAGTTAAGTAATAGAGAACCAGAACTGAAAGGAAAACAGTATGAGCTATTCTTTTATTGTGACAAGACAAATCATTCCCTCTATTTTATAACATAAAAGACAAGAAAGGAAAAGGAGTGTCGAACAAATAACACAAAGAGGAGAAAGAGCAGAATGGGGTGAAAATTTACCAAATGTCAGGAGCTGAAATACTGAACTTTGAAGGAAGCAGCACCCATTTTGCTCAGTGGAGCCTTTAAAAGCTGTCATGGGGGGGAAAGGGAAAGGCTCACAAATGCCTCATAAACCTGTTTGTGTTAATGGTTGGATTCCTCAGACCTGCTGGCACCCTGTCCCTTCGTTTAATATTTGTTATTCATGTAGCCTCACAATGTATTGTAATTAATAGATGAGGAGGTATTCATGCTCTTTTCCATTTAAATCTGTGAATGCCTTTGAGCTGCAATGCCATAGCTGTAACTTCCAAATTATTTGCCCACTCCAGCTGATAGATGTACAAGTTGCAAATGAGTTTTGTTTTGACAGATATATAAATGAGCAGAGTTCTTCCATATGTCTTCATATTTTGTTTGATGATGTATTTTCTTGTATTGTTCTGAAGTGGTAGGTCTCTCTTCAAATCTCAAATCAGTCAAATAAAACCATTTCATTTTCTCATCATTTCCCACTTAAAGTCATGTGTACAGGTCTAATCCTGCTAGTTACTGAGGGATTCAGATGGCACTCAGCTGGATCTGAAGGTCCTTAATCTTTGTTCAAGCCACTCTGTTCAAGGTCCCTCTGACTTCAGTGCAAAGCCAGGCCCGAGGTAAAACTGAGCTGCCAACCCTGTTTCATTCAAAGCAGTACAAAGTTTTTGTCCTTCATCTCAGCAGGAGCTGAAGCACAACTAAATTGTAACCTTAAAATTTCACCCATTAACATCAATGGGAGTGGAAGGTACAGCAACTTGCAATATCTGTTATGAAAAGATAGAGCCAAAACCAGTAAGTCATTTCTCAGTGTGAAGTGTTGCATTTTAAAAGGGGCAAACTCCTCCTGGACCTGAACTGCTGTAACTCACATGCTGAGAGATCCCTACGTGAATAAGGATAGCTCAAAAGATGAAAGGTTGAAGGATTAAATTCCTAAACCATTACCAGAGGAGTTTTATTTATATACCCAGGTCTCAATTTTGTAACAGGGCTGATAATGAATACTAATGGAGGGAGGAAAAAGTGCATGCAGGCTTGAAACATGTTCAGTTCTTGGCAAATACTCCTGCCTTTGAGGAAGGAGACACGGAGCATCTCCCTGAACCCTGAGTTCTGCATCACTAGATTTCTCTAACCACCTCAACGAGACCTATTCTGAGAGCTGCTGCAGTCATTCTGAGTGCTGGGCTGGGTCCTACTTAGCCTTTTTTCTTACTAATTTGCATGGGAGTTTGGTAACATGAGGAACAGACTTCTTGTATTAACCCAAAGACTTCAATGAGAATAATAGATGAAAGGAAGCTGGAGCATCAGAATAGGCATAGGAAGTTACCGTGCTGTTTCATGATGAATTGATGCCAGTCTATGGTTGTGCTGGCTATTTTTTTGCTAGCTGTGTGTTCTTGCTGCCTACATGAGCAATTGTGAGGTTACACATTGTGTCAGGTTGGCTCATTAAGCAATATGGACCCTGACCCTAGTAAAAATGTGATTAATTTTCACCCACTTGTCATCCACAGACTTTCTTCTCTCATTGGGCAAATACTTGTTAAGAGAGAGGCAGCAGAGTCATGGTGCCTTGGTCTGCTCTTTTCTGCTACTTCAGCATAGTTTGTGGAATCTGTCAGCTGAATTTTCATGTTCTTCCCTCCAAAAAAACCTGCAGTTGAGCAATTGTTTATTTTATTTGTCAAATTAGGGATTTTGAGACTTTATTTTAAAAAAATGAAACTGTGTTTACTTTTAAGCTACTTGAAGTAATATTAAATCTCCCCAGGCTTGCTAGGCCAGGCTGCTCTTGAGCCAGCACTGCTGCTGGCACAGTGTTGCAGGACTGAACATACCCAAGTGCTTCAGCTGCTAAGTGAACTTTCCAGACAGGAGGCAAGCTTCTGTTGGAATTAACAAAAATAATTGCATTCCTATAGGAACTTCCATTGCATTAAAGAAATGCTGCTTTTTCAGTTCTGGATTCAAGGTTGCTGAAAGGCCACCACTGCAACTGAAGTCAGTATAGTCTCAAGTCTTGCTCCTGAGCCACAGCTGGTGTCTGGTTTTAACACATTTTCTTTACATGGTGTGATTGCAGACTTTGAACCAGAGTAATGCTTTTTTCCTCACTCAGCAACAAGTTCTGTGGTTCCCTGAAGCAGAACTGGAAGTGACACTGTCATCTCACCAGTTCCCTTTGTTCAGTTATAATTAGGGGACTGTAAAGTAGGTGGGATTTTCTACATATAAGATTTTCAGTGGAAAGTCTTCCAAGGTGTTCATTAAGGTGCAATACAGACTGCATTTGATAACAAAATTCTGCTGGGAATATCTTTCATGAGGGTCTTGTTAATGACTCTTTAAATACCTCTTCCAAAGAGTTTCACAAAAATACTGTATTTTATTCTTTTTGTTGTTGTTCTATCTGTATGGTGTTTATTTAAAACAAACCTTTTCTTTGAAAGCTGTTGGTTTATCTGTGATTGGTATATAGCCTTTCCAGCAGCCTTGAAAAATATGAGGTTTTATTGTTTACAGAGAGTTTCTATAAATGGAAGAGCTGAAGCACCAAAGTAAACTGCTAAACCTCGTTCATAACACTGTGAAGAAAAAATAATTAGCTGCTGCTTAAAAGACAGAAGAAGATTAATTAGTTTGTGAAGTCATGATTTTGGAGAACAAATTACCATAAGAGTGAGTTTGCACCCATTCCATTCAGCAGGACACAGTTATATATCGTGCCAGTGAAACCAGTAAATAAATGTGTTGCTGTAGGTACCTCAAAACACTGAGAGAGCTGAGTGAGCCCCAGTCAGCAGAGATGGCAGCTGTCTGCTGTGCAGCAGTTCAGCTTCCAGAGCAACCACAGAAGTCTAGTTGAGAGCTTGTGTGGGCATCAGAATAGTGCAAGGGCAGGTGCAGAGGGTGGAGAACTTGGTTGGACTTCATATGGAAGCTGATGTGTGGCACAGACTTCTGCACGGAATCTCTTGATCAGGGTGGGAATTTCTGCTGTATCAAAGCAAGCAAAAATAGTACTTTAGTCCTCTCAAAAAAAAAAAAAAGTCTGATGTAACATTTCAGACTGGATGATATTAAAAATGAAGTTGATTTTTATACAAGAAATTTTATGAAAGAGCTTATCACTAATAAAAAACGCATGAGCTAAAAGACTCCAGGAGTAAAGAATAAAGAATGTAAGATGCAGAATTGGAGCCAGGCCATGCTCTCCTGGCTGGGTGAGCTGATGTTGTGATACAGCTAATCCTGGGTGCAGGCTGAGCTGGGTTCATTGGACTCTAGATGGCTGGCATGTGTTTAGTCAGCTTGCTTTCTTTTTGACTCTTCTGAATAATGAGATCTTTACCTTTGCCTGTATTTAATAGAAAAACACTAATTTATTTTTTAAATGTTTCTTAAAGTTTTCACAAACATTTGATGTTTTTGGGAAGGAAGGAAGGAAGGAGATATTTCCTTCTACCTTCAAATATAAAGCCCCTTTCATAGCCACCTCTCAATTTAACTTTACAGAATTCTATTGATTTTGTCTGTGTGCCAAGTTTCTTGCCAGTTATAACTTCACATGCTGCTGTCCCTTGGTAGAGATCCTGCAGTGATGTCAGGAAGAGGGAAAGGCAGTAACAAAGGCATCCTTAAACAAAGGCTTCCTTTGATAGGACAAGCTAAATACCTAAAACAAAAATGTAACATTTATTCTCTTTATTTTTAACAAGTCCCTTGATAAACAATGGGGAAGCTGAAGAGTGAAATCCCCAAATGTCAGCTTGTCTGAAATAGCAGCCTGAACACTTCATCACTTTTAAAAATAAAATAGTCCCTGCAGGATAAGTAAAAGAAGACTCCACCACTGGTGGGTTTTGCTCTAAGTAAGCAGCTAACCCAGTTAAAGACAGGTGTAAATGATGCTGTGGTACTAAAATATTACATTGGTAGTTTCCACGATGAAGAGACATATGAGAACACCACATTTTAATTGTTTTGGTGAACAGAGATAAATAAACCAAAAGCCAAAAAACCCACTTCTGAACAGAGCAGGGCTGACTGAGCTCTGAGTGCACCTATTCACACAGGTATGGCCAAAGTCCTGTTTTCAACATGGATTTACTCTTCTGCATGCCTTAACTTTAAATAAGGCTGAGTGCCCCAAGTGTACATGTCACCTTGCTGATTAGAGATGATTTTATGCTAAGCTCCCATGCCACCTGTACTACAAGGGGTTTATAGAAATTATCTTCATAACAATCTACCTTTGTGGCCTAAAGGAATTAATCCAGGACGGGAATTTACACCCAAATCCAGGCAATTAGACTCTTTGTGGATTTTCTGCTAGTTGCACACCTGTAAGAAATGTGGATGAGACAATTGCATTAATATTAAATAGACTGTTTGGCAAGAACAGTTGGAAGGTAATGACTTTCTTTGAAGTGTCCAGCTTGAAGGAAGCTTTGATACTTAATGTGTCATGACATTTATGAAGGTGATAAAGCTGATGTTAGTAAATGGCTAAGTCCTGTTTGAAGTTCTGTGCTGGTTTAAGGTATCAGCCAACAGTTAAATGGATGTGCTGCTTTCCTCTTTCACTGTATGTGACCTTACATACAAAAAGATTAGCCTGAATATGTCTGAAATGTCTTTCCAATGATATAAGTGACTGGAGGTATTCTGCTACCTGTACAGCATCACATCTTACACTGACTTTTTTCATTACTACAGTGAGGATTAATAATCCAGGCTGCTCTTTATATTTAGTATATTGAAGTTACCTTAATACCAGTCCTCACGTGGGGGTAATTTTCATTTCCAATAAGGAAGTAGTCCCCAATCTAGTAACTACCTATATATGTGGTTAAATGCATTTGTGGGTTTCCCAGCTGGCCTTAGTGGGGCTACTTTAATAGCTCACCTTTGCAGGCTGAATTAATGCAAACTACCTTTGTTATGCAGAGTCCTCAGTGATTTCATACTCTGTGTATGTGTGTGTTTAAAGTGTTTCCAGATACCTTGAGTTCACATAGTTAATCTTCTGTGAGAAACACATTGCTAAAACTCCATGAAATTAAAATATAGGCATATAGGTGTGCTAATCTAGTGTGTGTTGTTTTGCCTGATTGTCATTGTTCAGCTTCAGTGTTGTTAGTCGAGCACAGCTGATGTCTTGGGCTAGATGTGCAAATGAGCATCTCTGCCATTCATGTTGGAAAATAAAGAGAATTGGAAGGGAGAAAGATGTGCTTAAGCATTTATATTGCTAGTGATAATAAAACATAGAATGCTTCATTTTTTTCCTGCTTCTTGAAGATCTTCCCCATATGAGTGTTTTCAGGTGGTTCCAAGGCAATGATCAGAGGGTAAACACTTAGCAAAGACTAGAAGCAAAATGAATCCTCTTTCTTAGTGAGGTCATTAAAAGAACAACTAGTGGTAGAGTGTGTCTGTCTAATCTAGTTCTCCAGAGGTAACCAGCCATATAGCTTGGACACACAGTGAGAGGAGAGTGCAATTAGGACCTGATGCTTGAGAAACAGCTTGGCAATGGGAAGCAGTGGAAACATTGCAGTAGAAAGTTCAGTCTGTACATGAAGCAGTACTTAGCCCTTGCATTCAGCATAGCTGATTGTGGACCATTAAACTGCTATGCTCGATGCACAGATACTGGTCAGACCCCTTTGGTTGGGACTGGAAACTCCTGAAGTGTGTTGTGCATGAGCCCACACCAGGCCCAGTCTGAGCAGTTCAGTCTTTGGAGATATTTGTAGATGCCCTGTCATCTGGGAGAAACACAAGATGGGTCTGATGTTCCAGTTCCTGTGCCCATGATTGTTAATGGGTTGTACATTTATTAATTAGAAGAGGTACCACAACAGGGGCTGGCTCCTTCCTACCTCGTTCTGGGAGTGTTTTCTGTTAGTTCCCTTTTAGCACTGACTCTGTTATTCCTTTGGATTCAGTATTACAGCCTCAGTAGGGCTGTAAGCAAACTGTGTGGTGACCTAGAGCTCTAGAAAATCTCTGTCTCTTAACAGAATATTCTTGGGAAGGTAGGAGATAAGCATTTAAATCCCCTTGGGCTATGAGAAGGATTTGAATTAAGATCTCTAATTTGTGTGAATATTCCAGTCACTGGGCTATGCTATAAAGTGCCATCACTAATTTCATGCAGTGTCTGGGTAGGAGCCTAAGTTCTGGAGGTGACTACATGTGTGTCTTAGTGTGGCTCAAGGATTCTGTTTTCAGCATACAGGGTTTTTCATGTCTCACCCCAGGGATATAACCCAGGAGGATATAATTTTAGTTTTTGGACTGTAATCCCAGGATCAACAAACAACTAGCCAGAGATTACAGCATCTGACTCTGTTATTGCTGGGGTTTGTTGTCAATAAGTTTTTTCAATAGTTAGTAAGAGGACCTTGTAGTAGAGAAATGGGGACGAAAGACACTGGTCTTTTCACAAGAAAAAATGGTGAATGTATTTCTAAATACATTAGAGAGATAAAACTTGAAATCAGGACATCCTTGACAGAAGGGCTCTGTTATTAGGAAGGGTTTGATTTTTTGTGAGGCAGAGCAGAAGTTTTAAGTAAGGGAAGTCAAACTGAATGCTGTGGGGATGTTTACCAGCTCACAGGGGCTTCATGAAGATGACAATTACAGGAAGACATCTGTTGAAAACATGCACCAGAGACCCTTATGAGCAAGGAACAGAAGTTTCTGTGCTAGGAAGGTAAGGAGCAACACTGACTAAATAGCAGGACAGATGTGCCTGAGAGAAACCCTGTGAGGAATATTTTTTTAATCTATCAATTCTTATTTGATATGTTCTAGAAATTCTGGTAAAAGTTAACTGTAAAACAGGCAAGTCAGGTCACCTCACAGGTAGTTTGAGTTTGTGATTCCTCCAGAAAGCAACAATTAACATGTACACAGGAAAAAGTTAAGATGCAGGATGGATCAGTGGCTTGTTGACATGTGGGTGTGTAAGCAAGGAAGGGGGGAAAATAATTTCAAATCTGGACCATGGAAAGGGACCACAAATGAGGATTGGTACCAGATATAAAGGACATGAGTCACTGTGCAAAGGAAGCAGGGTGGGATTCCCTTGCCTAAGCCTTTAGCAGGCTGAGCTGCCCCCTGCCGCCTCTCCAGCAGGGCCCTGGGTCTCCTGCTGCTCTGGCTTGGGCTTCCTTTAGAGTCTGTGGGTTGGGAACTTGGCATCTGGCTCCTCTTATCTCAGTGTATGGTCAAGCAGCAGCTGAAACTTATCGCATGGTATTGTCAGTGCTTGTCCACAGATAGGGTGAGAATCCTTTTTCTTGCTCCTGTCAGTGTCTGCACCAGCAGCCTGGGAAATCGAGTTCTGCGCCGCAGCAGCTTAAGGTCATCTCCACAACACTATTTATATTTCCCGTGGAAGAATTTTATCTAAGGAATCCTTTTGTTGAATTGTATTTGCCTCCTTTTCAAAATGTACTTGACCTGTAATATAAAATATTAAACAAATATTCTCAAAGGACAGAAGAAAAATGGCACAAAAACTCCAGAGATTCGACTGAATAAGTCACATTTTTATCTTTTGCACTGCCTTCATCCAGGCACCTTCTTAGCATTTTTTATCTTGTGTCTTTAGTTTCATCATTTTTGTTGTACCAGATGGAGAAGAGAGCTTTGCCTTTTTTGTTTGTTTAACCTGACAAAGATGTTTAATTTGTTTTATATGATAAATATATGACAGGAAAGCACTACAATCATCTTGTATTATTTTTCCTGCCCTTTTTACAGAGTAATGTCATACACTATTCTAGGCCAACACTATAAACTCTTATTCTGAAACATCTCATGTCTACATCAGAAATCTCTTCAACCTTAGCAGAAGCTTACTGCAATGTGTTTATTGTTAAATGAACAATAGCCTACAGGACCCCATAATATTGAAATTATGCATCCAGTCTGTAATGTGCAAAGCTGAATATTAGAGAAATCATAGCATATTGGGATCTGAAATTTTTGTTTAGCAACAAGCTCTTGTGCACCCTATAATGCACAAATTGCATGCTAAGAAAGTGGTTCTTGAAAGTTTGAAGAAAGACTAGCAGAAGAAATGGCAGCAATGACTGTTTTTTAAGACTATAAATGTTTTTTAAGTCTATAAAATGTGGCTGCAAGAAATGAAATCTATGTGAAAATATGAAGCACATAATAAGTGCAAATAATGTAAAATATTAATATAGTGTCATACCACTGTTACTTTGCAGTTCCACAGCTGATATGGACCATCCCTGTGTTTCTCCCTTGCTTTGTAGTGAAAACATCTGTGGTATGTTAGCATGGAAAGTGCAAGAATTTCTGTAGAAAACTTGAGTAATTTGAAAATTAGATTTTTTTTTCTCTAATATATCATATTTATTGGCTCTTCCTTTTCACTTGGGAGGTAGGTGGAGGAGGTTTTTCTGTCATGGCAGAATCTCTCAGGTGAGCTCAAAGCCTCTCCATCACTTCCCTCCCGTGTGAATCTTTGTAAACATCATTGTACATACAGAGCTTCCACAAACTATTCAGTTCTTGCATCTCTCAGTGTCCCATCTGCTTAGTTTGCCCTTGGAGTCACCTGGCTTTGACTTCAAATGGGAGAGCAGATACTTCAGTGCAAGTTTTTAAATCCCAGGAGACTGAAAACGTTTTCTTTGACTGGCAGTCCTGTGTAGCTCCTGTAGGGACTATGCACTGACCATGGAGACCTACCCACTTCAACACTATGCCCATCAGATCAACATTTGCTCTCCCTCTGTCTCTTCCAACAACATTATGATTTGATGTCCTATTCCATTTCACTAACAGCATATTATTCCTCAACTAGTTCAGCTTAGATGTAACTCCAGTAGTCAGTTCTAACTCATCTATTCCTTTGTGACACCTGCATACCAGAGAAACTTACAAAGAGACTTTTAACTCTAGCTTTGTTGTTTGCCAACCACTACAGCAGGAGATAGGTGTTCTCTTAGACCTCAACAAGAACATTCTATTCTTGGAGAGCTCATCTTGGAGCTATAGTCTCTTTAGAGAGGAAAAGGTGTTATTGCATTTTTTTAATGAGGAAACAACTTAAATTCCCTGTTGGTTTGATAGCAGTGGAGTGATCCACTCTTGTGCTTGCCATGAACAAATCCATGAAGTTGCTAATTAAGAGAAGATTTACAGGTAGGGGTAACATCTTTAATTAGACTTAGTATAGTAGAAAAAAAAATAGATAAGCTCTTCAGGCACATAAGTAGCTCTTTAGGTCTGAAACAGAAGCAGGAAACTTCAAAGCAAAATTCAAGTTGGAAGCAACTGCTCCGACTTTAATTAAAGAATGACCTACAAAATACTTTTGAAAGATAAGTCTGGAAACTCGAATTCCTAGCTTAGTAAATAAGAATATATATAAGTATATATATTATCATACCAAAAACTATGGAGACTCTGGAGACACCATTTTTCTGGTCTATTACAAGCTGCAAGTCCTGTTCCACCCCCAGCCCCACCATTAATGTCAGAGTGTCCCACAGGTGACAAATTTCTTCCCTGGTAGGCGACCACCTCCCACCTCTGCTGCTTGCTCAGTCTCTGGCTCCCCAGGTACCCCTTGCTTTTCTCCTGGGTGGTCTAATGCATGTCTAAAGAAATCCCAAGCAATTGGTTTTAATGTCTTAATTACAGTTCACAATGTTCTCCTTTTGTATCAGATCTGAGAAAGGATTTGTGTGCCAGAAATGTTGTCAGCTCTTTCTGAACCTGCTGGTCTAATAAAGTACCACCTCAATCTAAAGATCTAATTTTGAATGTATTTTTGAATAATGTATCTACAATGACTTTTCACATTTACTCCCTCATACCTGCAAAAACAGATAAAGGAAATAGAAAAGTTTGGGGTTATTTTCCTAGTATTCTTTACATTATTTTTCTCCTTTCTGTAGTTAAATGGTGCTCAATCATAAGCATTAATGTACACAATAAATGTTCCTGCACTTTAGTGTAATATGAGCAACTCCTGGATTAACGCCTCGTTCACTGCTTTCTGAAATGCAGGATGATGAACCAAAGCACATTTCAAGGGTAAAATAAGAGTTTCAGTTTTACAGTATTACTTCATAAATCTATATACCTGTAAATGACAGACTCAATATCTTGAGGTCTTGTCCTTATTTGTGCTACTCGGTTTCTTTCTGTCATGAAGTGATGGAAAAAGAGAGGCAGAATCATCATCATATTCATTATGATGAGACACCCGACAGCCTTGTGCATCTACAAGTAGCTTTCACAATTCTGATAAATCCTTTCTCCTTTCTTTGCATAAACTGTTTTGCTATGGGGAGCAGAGCCCTGACTCGTGCAGCTGAGCACAGGAGAAGCCGACGCTGCAGAGTGGGCATGGCAGAGGAATCCCCATCCCAGCACTGCCTTACAGGGCACTGATCTGAAACCACAGGAATCAAATCAAGGTCGTGTTTTCAGTAGGAATGTGAAGGTGCCTGTTATGAACATGACATTTCTCCAGATCAAAAAACTCAGAAGCCAAGGGCTAGTAAGGGCTGTAAGGAATTTAAGACTTTTTGTTGCTTTTAATATACCTGGAAACAGCCACTTAAAGGAAAGCAGTTTTCCTAAACTGTTTACCAGCAACAGCTGGAAAACAATGCTGTGAATTTAGAGTGATTTTTTTTCAACAGTGTTATTAACTAACTTTCAAAGAACAGTTCCATTAACCTCTTTAGAATGAGACTGTAATCCATTCATCCCAAGCTGGTTCCATTTTTCAGTATCAGGCACATAAACAATTCAATAGCTACACTTCTTGTAAATGAAATTCACCATCACATCTGGAAATATTCTGTGTGGGGCTACAGTTAATTCTTGGAAAAGAACCTGATGGTTTCTTGGATTACTTATTCTAGCTCATGCCTTTTCTGTCAGGATCATAGTTGATTCACTTGGAGAATGCAATTGGATTTAATGCCTTTGTGGGAATTAGAAAATTTGGACTAGCCCACCAAGCAGACAGCTGAAGGGACAAGTCTTTCATTGTTTGGCCTTTTGATTTATTTTTTTTCATGTTAATAATCTTTGGTAAAAATAGTGAGGAAAAAATGTGTATTACCAAATACTCAAAGCATGTATGTATATCCTTAAATCCTTATTGCTTTCAGACAGATTAGAAAAGAAAAGAAGATAAAAAATAAAAGAATTTGTCACATAAGCTACAAAATTTCAATGGAATTCTTTTTCACCTGCAGCATGTTACAAAACAGAACATGGTATAATTGTGCAGATGGATGCCACTGTGAAGGTACTTTACATGTTGACAGCACAGAAGTTTTTCAATGATTCCTGTAGATTATTTGTAAAATGAAATTATGTGAAGGTCATCAGCAGCCATTATGAGAGTTAAGAACTGAAATAAATAATGAATTTAAAAAAAAAACCCAAGCAACCAAAACCTAAACTGTCTGATCATTCAAGTCTCTGGTACAACATACATAGTCCAGTGGTCTCCCTGTCTCTCACCTCTTCCTGAGCAATCCAAATAGGACTTTCTGACACAACTTTTTTACCAAGGTAAAAAATTCTATTAATAATGAATGTTTCCTTACTTTCAAAAAACTAGAGGAATATTTCTCTGTAATCCTTTGTCAAAAGTAATAACTGTCTAGGAATGAGAAGCAGAGAAGAAAATAGCTTGTGGTGCTGTGAACATTTTGATGCTTGCTTGATTCTCTAATTGTGATTCAGTGCCTAAGGTCCACCATCAAAATGCATTCTTTGACCAGTTTCTGAAGGGGAAAAAATCAATTGGTTTAAGGCTTTTATGAAATTCATTTGCTTAGCCAAAGCCTAAACACAGTGGTAATTCAAACATAGCTACTTAGCTTCCAGGGATTTTTTTTTTAAACAAGTCTGTGTCCTGGGATTATTTCCAGGTATAGAAAATACAAAGCAGAGTGCTTTTTGTATTTGTGTTATAAGGTGTAGCCTATTCTTTTAGAAGATGGTATAAATACTTTCTAAAATACCACTTTAAAGCTAATACATTGATAGTGAAACAGGTATCAGTATGCAGCATTCTGTACTTGTATTTTTTGAGGAATTAGGGTGTCAGTGTGGAGCTAGTGATTAGATGCTGGATGAGCTACACTCTTTTTTTCCCCCTACCCAATGTTTTTCCTGCCTCAGGGTTTCTGTTCAGATGAGCAACTGAGCTGAGTTGTTCTTCAGTGTGTGCTTTGGTTTGGTTTTTTTCAATAAAATGACCAGGATAAATATCTTAAAGATTTGGGAGTCTTATCTTAAGAAAATCCACTGGTTCATTCTTTTTAGGGAATGTGAACTGTTATTTCAACTGTAGTGATTTCCCTACATGTGCTCAGGAGCATTTTGTTGGTATCCTTTGTTTCCATACACTCTGCTGAGTTCTGTGGGCTGAAGAGTGGAAGGGGATGCTGGTTGCAGTGTGAGGGGCTCCTGCTGGAGCAGAATTGTGCTGTCTTCCATCCCACTGACCACATGGATAGTTTTCTGTTACGAGGAAATATGTGACAAGGGCTGTGAATGTTTTGCTGGAGAACATGTCATAACATATTTTGTCTTCAGTAGTATTTATGGAGTTGATAAGATTTCTTTTCCTGCTATGAAAGGAAATAAAAAAAGTTGTTATTTTTATCATAGTTTCCCAAAAAATAGGCCTTTTCAATCACAGTGGGTGTGTTTGGTTCTTTGACTCATTGGCTGATTTTCTTCTAGAAGCTGGGAAGTATCACAGCATTAAGTCTGAACACAGGTTTCTTGGAGGAGAAAGACCCTATACATATCCACATATGAACCCCAGAGCTAATTAGTTTTTCTTTTATTAAATGCCAGGAACTTCCCATGGAGATTTGGAAACCAGATTTCATTAGTTCAGCTGCTCACACATCTACTTGTTTACCTCTGGTAACAAGGAGAGGAACCTTCTTCAGGGTTGGAAAACACACTCAATAATTTGTAGCAAAAACAAGCAGGAAATTATTTGCACTAATGACAAGAAACAAATGAGGGTTTTGTTTCTGTATCAGAGTCTTGTTATGTTTAAAGTAATTCAGATTGATTTAGTTTTGAAATTGGTAGGTTAGTCATGATATTGGTTTGGGCATCTTTATATTAGTAAGCTAAGTAAATAATTGGAGCACAAGAGCCCAAGGAAATCTAAGTCTGGAGTTCAGAGGTAAATTTTTTTTGTGTGTCATTGAATATTAATGTGAAATCTGTTCCAGCAAATTTAATCTAAAGGTCAGTCACATCAGAGAGTTAAATAGAAAAGCAATCCAGATTTAGCCCAGCCTATCCTGAGTTATAAAGGTGTCATTTCTACAGTACATGGTCTGGAATGTTTGCAGTTCCACTGACAGCTCTGTCCTGTTTTGAATAACCACCTGTTTGTGAAGACATCTGAAAACACATCTCCCTGCTCAGTCAAGTCCAGGGCATCAAATGAAGAGTTGACTTTTCTTCTCTTGCAGCCCATCTTCTCTAGCCAGGAGCCTCCCTCACAGCCCCAGTTTCCCTTCTCAGTGACCATAATCTAACTTTTTTTTAAGCCTTGGTATTTTCAGGTGGTCTCTGTTTTAGATGCTTTTGGAGGCTCATAAATACATCTCAGATAATGCAGACCAAACCTTGCTCAATGTGTAAGGAAGGATCCCAGTTCAGGCTCTTTGTTCAGTAACTACCACATTTTTCAAAAGCTTACAATTAAGAGCTTTTCAGCACACAATGTGTGTGATATGAATGGGATAGAGAGGGAAATCTTTGTGCTTTGTCATATAGAAATACCTGTTACTTATTTGCAATGAAATGTTGATCCAGCATTTTGTTAGTGAAAAATTGTCTCTAGACAGATATATTTTGTGACTTAAACTCTTACACTTGACAGTGCTCACATTTATAGAAAATAATTTATTGTTATTGTAATAGTATTGGCCTATATTTGGCAAGTTGGAAAACATGAAGTAAGTTCTCTGTCTACTTGCTGCTTGAAATTGTTCTCTGGTAACATCTTAGGATTTATACTGATAAGCTTAATTGTCTGCAGTTAATGCAGGATTAATTTTCTGGTCTTACCTTAATCTCTCTTTATTTTTTGTAATAGCCACGTTCTTTCCCCTCGTCTCACCTTGCAAATACATTTGTTTCCTCATTACCAAGTGATTCTTGTTCCCATGTCTGAGTATGAAGATGAAGAATAGTTAAAGGACATAAACCAGGAAATTTTAGCAGCTGTTTTTGTAAACACCCCCATCTTGCAGAGATCACCTCCTTTTTCATTGTACAGTGGTCCTCTGTCTTGTTGGTATCAGAGAGCACGGAACAGTACTGCAACTGTGAGCTAAG
>JAOEGS010008619.1:192554-207242 GCA_025447755.1 Corythornis vintsioides | reverse complement strand
TCCTTTTTCATTGTACAGTGGTCCTCTGTCTTGTTGGTATCAGAGAGCACGGAACAGTACTGCAACTGTGAGCTAAGAAAGCCCTGATTCTGCCCACTGAGGGTCATGGCCATCCCAGTCATTTGCTTTTTCTAATTCCATGATCCTGTGCTATATCTTCAAATACAGGGTGTGAGATCATATCATTAGATGGTGCTTGCACATTTATTAAGTTAGTGTATTTAAAACATAACTGAATTCTATTACATTTTGAGTGGTAAAGAACATCTTAGTCCATAGTCCTGCTCTGTGCAAGGTTCACCTTGCAGCCCTCGTGCCTCTGAACAGTCCCATGCACTGTACATTAGAATGCACAGCAGGGACCATGGTGACATTGAGTGGCATTTTACTTAAAGGAAATTAACTTTAAATTCCTGATGCCTGTGGTTACACACCATGCTCCACAACTGATGGTTTGTTCTAATTGATCCTTGGTAGTTTTCTAGATCAGATGTTCTGGGCAGCACCATTTGATGTGAGGTGTTTGAAGCAGATTCAGTTGCTTCCCTCAGTCTTGTTCTCTTCATGTGTTCAGTGACTGGTACCTATTGACAGGCTGAATTGCCACTGCTTCAAAAGCTCGAGGCTACTTATTTTGCCAAAGATTTTCCATATAAACATGACACTAATAATGTGTATTTTAATTAAGTTGCAGAGAGCTTTTTAGTAGCTCTTTGCTGAAACCAACAGGATGAAAACAATAATAGCTGAGCTGACAGAAAAGCATTTTTGAAAAGAATGTTTACCACTGTGTTTTATTTAACACAAATAATAACAGCAAAGACATTTCAGCTGATAATAGCAATGTGTCGGGGAAGCATGTGGAGTTAAGCCTCCCAAAACCAGAACTTCCAGCCTTGGTTCTTAATTCTTTTCAGTGGCCAAGGATGATGAGTGGCAGGTCCCAGATCCTTCCTGAAAAAGATTTTGTGCATGAAGTGAGACTTCAGTTCTGCTTCTTAATGTGGGGTTAAGCATTTTCCTGTCATCTTCTGCACAGTCATGGGAGCCTTGATGTAACAATTTAATTACCTAGCTATAACTAGCTCATTACTAAAATAATAATTGCCAGTGCACTGCTGGTAGACCACCCTTGCTACCACAGAGGGGTGCCTGGACTTTCTACCTTGGGATTTGTATTTTCTCTCCAGTAAACACATGATTGTTGTAATGCCACAGATCTCCCTGGGCTGTATTTGTGGGGTTTGGCTTTCCCTGAAAGCTGGAAGGTTATCAGCTGCATTGGAAATATTCTAAGGAGACATATGGACCTTCCTGAGCTAAAAGCCTCTTGCAAGACTGCCCAGTCACTTCCCCAGGGACAGGCAGTAATTAAAGCACACCTTGGGAGGGCTTCAGGAGTGGTTCCAGAGCTGATCACTCCTGGCTTTAGGTAGGCAGAGGAAAATAGACCTTTGTGATTATGTGGGAGCCTGCAGGCTCTGGATCGTTGTTCTACCAGGGTTTGAAGCTCCTCTGCTTGAGTGTTTCTCCCTGAAATCAGGTTCTACTCATGCCAATCAGGTGCCTTCAGGTTAGTGGCAGTTGAAAACACAAAGTCAAAAGAAAAATCCTATGCATTTAGAAATCATTACACTTACACATATATTTTTAAAGCTCTTTTTAAATGTGTTTAGGATTTGGACCTCACAAAACATCTAAGGCTGTGAGATCCCACCCATGGTCCTTTTTATTTGAGGTGAATTACAAGGCTTTTAATTTTTTTTTTATGGGAGATAAAGCTAAATATGGAGAACAGAGTGGGGTTATCCCTCCACTGCTTGAGGACTTGAGAAGCAGTTGAGAACAATTATCTAGGACTTGGATGTCTGCTTTTTTCTTTAGCATGACGTTCTTTCTAAGGCTCATTTAAGTAATAAAGAATAAATGAGTTTGTAATTAAATATGTGCAAAGGTTTGAAGAACTTCTGTGTGTTCATTAAGCTCATCTGCCTTTCAGTAGGGATTATGTATGCAATTGTATACATTATGAAAGTTAAACAAAACTTAATTAAAGAAATCCCCTATTCTTTTTCCTTTGCTGGGGTAATTACTGTAATGAATTGACACTGGTAATTTTTCTATACCATACCCTAGTGAAATTGATGCCACTTTGTAGTGGGGGAAAGGTATTTTCAGATATTCTAGCGTGGAATGTCTAAATAATAAAACAGAGAAGCTAAACTTCTAAATTATTTTATTTTAAATTAAACATAAAGGGTAATTTGTTTCCATCAGAAGACAATATTATCTATCCTTCAAGGCTGAGTGGATATAATTGCCCATCATATAAATCCCTTGACAAATAGTGCCCTTAGGCAGTGTGACACTAATAATTGTTCAATTACAGACTTTAAGCTTTTCAAATGGCCAGAGTCATTATTATGCACCTTATTAATAGAAATAAAAGCATAGTTTAAACACATTGGAAAAATATTATTCTCGTGAAGATGAGTTCACCTTTCCATTTGATGTCTTTCCTAATAACCTGTAATATTTGATTTTGAATATTGATTGAATTGCCTTTTATAATAATTGCACTCCAGTCTGATTGTTTACTATAAAAGGAAGGAATATAATGTTCAAACATTCAAATTCAAGTAATATATTAGCAACAAAGTTAATATTTTTTTTAAGATTTATGTTCATTCTACCTATATAACTTCATTGTATTTTAAATATTTCTAATGGATAGAATTTGAGCCAAGGTAATAATCAGATAATTAAGTATTATACTGATCTTCTGAACCTTGATTCTGGATTCTCAATCATGCCATTTAAAGGTGCTGAAAATAGGCAGGAATTGATGATCTGCTGACTCCAAGAGGTTAGGAGAATTGGTGGAAGACACAGAGAATTGTTGAAGGTGAAATGGAGAATGACAGCTACTCTTGACAGCGGCGTCCCTCTGAGTGTAAGGTGAAGGTGTGAGGACACAGCTAGAATTCTGCTCTCAGCAGATGTGCTGGCATCTCTTGTGCCAGCAGGCCCAGGGGTGCCCACATTGCCAACCAAAATACTCCACTCCGTGCAAATACCAGTCAGCCATGCAATTTCACTCTTAGTTATACTGTGTTTAGAGCATCACAAATATACTTAATAACTATTGTCAAATGCAAGAAAAAACCCTTCCCCCAGAGAGTTCAAAGTCTGATGATTTCATCTCTAAGCACATACTGCTTGTCCTACCCTGCAGGCCTTTTGAGATTTCCCATAGACTTGGTTAGTCACCATTTTTTTTCTGTGACTGCACTGGTCACAAAGTTCTCTTTGGCTTTATCAGTACTGTAACAGGTTTATTTGAGAGAAGACTGAGGAATGGTTTCCTGAAGTTATTGTCAATAAAGAACAAAGTATGCTGGGTTTCTGAGTTATCTGACATGGATGATTGGGAGCAAGGTCAGATAAATTTCCTGATTCCTGTGAAAGGCTGAGAGCTTGGGCAGGGAGCACCAGAGTACAGAAAATTCCATTTTTCAGCCTAGGTCCATACCCATGGATTAATAATCAGGAGAAGCAAGACCTGGCAGGATAACATTGATGCATGGATCTTGAGTTTCACCTGGAAATGTTCTGGTTTATTCTGTTCCAGACTCTTATGGACTCAGAAGTGCTGTGATGATCAGACATTTTTAAGATGGGCATAAGCAGAGGAACTAGAATGTCTGAAGGTTTGGCCAGAGGCTGGGTGGCCATGGCTGTGGTGGTCTGTGGTAGTCATCACCTCGGTTCAGGAGAGCACAGTAGCAGTATGTGTTAAGACAGAAATTACCACTACTGGGTGCTAACTTGCTGCTGAGCCTGTGCTTATATTTCCTTGTAATCAGGAACACAGGACCTCATTCCTGTTTGACACCCAAGCAATCAGGGTGAGAGTTCAGACCAAGACTGTTCCAGCTGGGAACATGGCACTGGGAACTGTCTGTAGCACTGGAGCTTCCCTAAAAACATTTGAGATCTACTCTGAGGCACAGAGATATTTCTCTGTAATTTACAAACCTTTTCCAAATCAATAAGGCCATCTCAACTTCAGCTAACTTTCGAATTTTTGCATTTCTGACATCTTTTCAAAATTATCTCCTAACTCTTTTGTAATAATTCGCATTGATTGCACGCACTGATCAGAGGCAGAGCAATAAACTGCAGACTTGGCACTGCTGCAGTCAGCATCTACAGTAATTATAGCTTCATCTGCTCTTTCTGCTTTCAACACACATTTTACTTGGAAAATTCGACAATTTTTTCTGAGCTCTCTTGAACTTTTGAGAACTCCTTAAAATTGGAAAGAGGGCTGAGTTCCATGCTAGCAAAATGACCTGAGATGCTAAAAAAGGTGTTATGTGGATGTGTGTTTATCTCACAGTGCCTTGCAAAAGCACGTGTGCAATTAGGCTGGGCTGTTGAAAGTAGGACTTGATTCCAGTTTTCCTTATGTAGGATGTACTTAGAGAGGACACAGGTTTTGATTTTGCATTCTAGACGTAATGCAGGTTTAAATACCAATTATTTGTATGTATTGTTTGATAAGAACAGAGTCAGTATCTTGCCCAGAGCCTTTGCATGTGCCTATGTCCTTGCAGAGCCCGAGGGTGCAGAGTATGGCCAGTTCTCCTGCAGAACATGAGCTCTAGATGGCTGTAGCTGTTCCTAGGCTCTTGCCCATCCATGTCATGGCTCCAGCTCTGCCTGGAGTGCATGTGTGCCTTGTCAGTGTGTTAAATAGAAAAGGTTTTACTGTCTTACCTCTTAAGACAGGTACTTGTTACAAAATTTGAGCCTAAACCTCAGCTGTTTCTATTTCTTCTCAAGCCCAATTGATATTTACAATAATTTTCATCTATGATTACATCTCAGAAAAGGATTAAATTAATCTTTCTGGTTTTTTTCCTTGTGCATATCAATGGGAATGCCAATGACCATGAATACACACAGTGCATGGCCATTCCATGGTAGAACTTGGATGTTGTTACCCTTTTCTCTTCACAGATTCTAGCAGGAGTTGTCCTGATGATGCTATAGCTGATTTTTGGTCTTTTACTTACGAAAACCTGCAGTGAACCAAAACTGCCTGATTATTGGGATGTTTTGGTTTTGATGTGTATTTTGTTAGGAGCAATGTGTACATCTGTGTGCATCTGCTGTGCCTGAGAAGCACTACAGCATGGCACTCGAGTTCCTCTGGAGATCTGAGCCTCGGTGCCCACACAGAAATGCTGCCACTACAAAAGACATGTTGTCCTTTCATGCCACCTGATCCTCTTTGTCAGTCACTTGTGCCCCGAGGATGTTTTTGTACATGGCAGGGTTGGAACTGACTTCATAGGATCTTCCCCTCCAAAGCAGATCTTGTGTTAGAGGAATTAACTGTACCGTGCGAGGGTTTTTGGGCAGAAGGATGTGTAAGACCACGATATAAAACTGCTGTGTTGTGACATAATTAGCATACTGGAGTAATTACACAGTTATGGTTTTAATGCTGGGAGATTATTAGTCGTTGTGAAGAAAGAAACAGGAGTGAAACGTTAGACACTTACTCTCTAATCAACAGAGATTAAAAAGAACAAAAGAAGGTAAGTGCAGCTGTCCTCTTGTGAGCTGCTAACCTGGAATTAAGAATGGGAAGCATTAATAGTTACAGCTGGTGGAGAGTTGTACAAATATTAAAAGAAACCAATCAACAGGGCCTGAGGAATGTATGGATGGCATTGGGAAGTGGTATCATATGGCACATAGCTGTTCCTTTAGCTGAATTTCACAGTCTGCCAGTGTGCCTGCAAACATTGCAGCTCTGTGTTTGCTGGAACTGAAACTATTGGTTGAGGAAATAGTTTCTACACACTGTTAGTACTTCCATTTTAAACATCTCATTTAATATGAGCTCATAATGGTCAGTGTTTGAAACCATGCATTCTGAGGTTATCATGGATAAATCATGTATTAAGCATCAGCATTCCAAAGCTAGGAATATTGTGTTCTGCTACAGCCTTCTCAGTGGTCTTCAGGACTTGTCTGAAGGCAACTTTGCAGGACATGCTGAATAAGTTGTTACAATGGAAAGCATTTGGGTTTGAGAATAGCTTCAGAGAAGCACTGCTGGGTCACCACAGCCCAGTGTGGCACCAGGCCTTGGAGGACAGAGAGTTGGCAGTGGGGACTTGGCCCTCTTTACCTTGAATTTGACAGGGGCTTAACACAACCCAGCCCTTCAGGCAGAGCAAGCCCAGTTAGTGCTGCTGGAGCATCTCACTGCCACTTGTTCAGCCTGAGTTCGTGCAGGAGTTGGAGGATGGTGCTGTGCACACGTGTACCTGCTGTCCCTGAGGAGGCTCTGGGAGTCACTTCAGGCTCCATACCTCACAGCAGCTTGCTCAAGCATCTTGCAGTCCTCTGGGCTGGATACTCTCCAAAGCCTGCTGCAGTAGGGACTGAAATAATGGTTCTTCACACCTTCCTTTTGAAAGAAAGAGCTATGTGAAAAGTAAGGGAAGCCAAATGGGTTGGAATTGCCAGTGTGACACACATGTCACTGGTGTTTCCATAAAGCTGTTCCACAGGGTGGGTTTCCACACACAGGATACACTTTTTAAGGCCAGAGTGCAGAATATGAAGACAAAGAATTGGATCTTAAAAGAGTAGGAACGGCGTACTTAAGAAGGGACTCAGTATAAATGCAGAGAGAATTATCTTCTGGTAGGAGCTACTTGTGAGCCCTTTTTCCAACCTATATAAAAGGCTCAGGTCGTGGAATCCAACCACCAAGCAGCAAATCTGCTGATTAGTCCAAGTTTGAGGAAGGAAGGAATGCAAAATTTACCAAAGGTGAGATGCAAAAGAACTGTGAATCACACTTGAATTAGACTTGGTTTCAAAATACTGCTGTTGGTTGAGAAGTAGTGTACTGTGTAAAATAAGGAGCAGGTTCTCCTTGAATGGTAAAACATCTGGAAGGGGTTTTCGGGATAGGGAAAACCTTTTTCTTTATGAGCATCTAATAGCTGTTAGATTCTATTTGCTGTGTCTGCTCTTGGTTTTAAAGTAGTTGCCAGTAGTTGAAAAAGGGCCTAATGAATTAAAAGGAGTATTTTTAAGCTTTCAACCAAGTTACAGAGAGCATGTGGACATTTGAAATATCATATGTATCATTGTATTAAAAATACAGAGAAGGAAAATGCCCATGGAGTAAACATCTGCTGTCTGTTCACTGCAATGCCAAAGAAAATTTAGTTAAATATTTCATGTTCAGGTTGAAACCTTGAAGAGGCACATGAAAAAATTAAATTTGTTGTCATGTTGAATGTTTTCACAGTGACAACAACCTAGATATAACTTCATGCTCACTGAGTTGAATCAAACAAATATTCAAACAAAGCAGTTTGACATGCTCACCAGTCCTTTTGCCTCTTGACAAATAAGATTTAAATGGATTTCATGTTTTCATTTCCAGAAAAACCCTTTCAAACCAGCTCTCCTGAACGTATATTTTCAGCCTTTAATATCTTCCAATTACATGCTCACTTATCTGTAATACCTTATGAAACATTATTCTGTTAGTTAACACTGCATTCAGATTATGTGGGTATTAATAGCAGCATAAAGCCATATGCATCATTATCAAAACTTCATCTTGGAAGGGTCTTGAAAAAGCTGACTTGAACCCTCAGTGACTCCAGGAATGTCTGATCAGAACATTTGAAGTTCAAATATCCTCATTACCTCAGATACAAACACTTTAAGCTAGCAATTTAATGCTCTAAACTATTAATTACTTTAAATATGTCATTAGAAAACACATGCTATCATTTTGCCAGAAGTTGAACCATATATACATATATACATTGATATCCTTTATAGAAACAATAGTATTTTTTTTTACCTAGGCCCATCAAGATTTCATGCACAGATGTACAAATACCACAACAGAAAAATAAATTCTAATACCTATAAAAATAGCAATATGGGCAACTAGCTGAAGATCTTGATTTATTTTTTTTTCTGTATTGCACAAAGTCTTCAATTTTGAGCTTAGCTCCAGGATGTTCAGTCTCTTTGCTAAGGATAGGGCTGTGTTAAAGATCAGGGTTGCAGACTATAGAGTGACAGTAGGTACATCTGTTTCTGGATCTTGTAGTCTCTAATGTGAAGGAGATGGTTTAGATGGGAATGAATGGCTTGCTGAGGGTAAGAAACCAAGAAATTATTTTTTTAGGGTACATTTAGAGTTAACAATAAAGTAGGGACTGGTATTTGAGAAAGCAGTGCTTGAGCAGCTAAGTTTATTCCTGGATTTCAGAAGACTTACAGGTAGAGAAGCATGCAGCAAATTGAGATCCTCAAGCTCTGTTTCTCAAATCCCCTTTAATTCTAGATATAAGCAGAGCCTGGTGGATGTGTGTCTGCTTGAAGCCAAGTGTAAACTGGCAGGGCCACCTTTCAGCAGCATTCCTCCTGGTTCTGACTGCCCTGAGATGCAGCAATAAATGCTGGTCCTCCAGAGTGAATTCAAACCTATTGCAAACTCTGCCATAAGCATTGCTCAGCCTTCTGAGAAATAAGGTAACATGGGTTTTTTTCTGCTGCCACACAGTCCATGTTTGTCCCACAGCTTTGCAACAGCAAATAATAAACCAACATCTTCTGCTGACTTTTTCCTGAGCCTTAGATCAAAGAATATCCTGTGGAATCCTTTGAAAGGGAAGATCAGGTAATCCCTACATTTTGGTACAGAAATAAGATGAAGACCAGTGATGATACTGATGGAGAGCTTAGGGTTCATGTCTGGGTAAAGATCCCTACATAAAACTAGGGATTCTTCAGATTCATTTTGGGATGAATGCTTGTAGTGTGTGCTAGGGCTGGGTCACACTACAGATGAAGAGATCCCTGTTACCCAGCAATGTGCAGGAAAGGCTTGGTCTATATTTGCAGTGACATAAGGGTTTGGGATGGAAGGGTGAAGGACTTGGATAATGGTGACAGACCTTGGGACCAGGATCTGACCTGGTGCTGATGTCACTGATGCTTCTTGACTAGTTCTGGTGACCAAAAGGGCTCCCCAGGTTTAGGGCTTTGTATTACAGGCTAGAAGTTCTATCACTCCATCCTGTGAGGTCCACAAACCTGGAACAATGCCTAGCAGCTGGAATCCATTGCCGTGGTGTGGATTTAGGGTTTGGATTTGGAGCAAAGAACTAGATGTCCAGGGGCTTAGCTGAAGTCCAGCATAAGCCTCAAGCTTCAGCTGGCGTTGCTGCCAAGGACTGCGTGGCCCGATCACAAACTCCCCTGGATGTGGAGGGAGGAGCTGATGCTGTCAGCTCCTCATTTATGCTTTTACTTTTGTAGGGTGTATTGAGTTGATTTAGGCATTGGGCTAGTGTCAGGGCTGTGAGATATTGTAGATGCTGAATAGATTTTAGATTTTTAAAAATCCAAATTTTTTTGTGATTCTAGAAGTCTCACTGGAGTGCAATGCCAGCAGGGAAGGAGAGTTTAGCTGTAGCTTCAGAGCAGGCTAGAATTAGATTTAGAGTAAATCTCAGGTAATCTCATGGCTCAGAAAGGCTTATTGGCTTTCAGAGAGGGAGAATATTGTTAACAGTGGAGGGTTATGGTAAATTCTGGGGAAGTGTGGTTGTTGGGGCTCGCCTACGGCTGAGGGATTTTGTATCGTCAGGGCCAAAGATGAAAGCTTATTGCTAAGTCATACAAGTCTTCTGCAGTTAAAAGGGGCAAGTGACTTGGGTTTAGATCATTTATAGGTTCCTGGCTTCATTTAGGATGTGACCAGCTCTTGGGTTAGAATTTGGAACTCCAGGGGCAGGAAAACTCAGTGTAGTGTTACATGTCTGCAAGATCCAGCAGAGACACAGATTATGTTGTATAGATAAAAAGACCATCACCTGAGATGTCAGAAGAGACACTAAACCCTGGATTTCCATCTGTTTATGAAGGTAAAGGTGTAAACTCTCCTCTATTGAAACCAAGCTTCCTACTAGGCTCTGTAATTGTTGTGTTCTTTGTCAACCAGACACAGAAACAATTAATTGCCATCCATAAAAAGTGAGTCCATTGCAATGGAGGAGTCAAATCATCTTGCAGCAAAGCCACTGGGTGGTAATTTGGCATCCTTTGGCTCTGGGGCTTCAAAAAAATCTTCCTATCACTGGTAATTGTGGAGAGGATGTGTTTGGTGTTCTGAACTTCGCATGTTAATCTGGTTTGCTGGCAGCTATTGCTGCAGGAAATGCAACCACTGATTGGAATGCTGAAGAGACGTTTTAGAGTTAACCAAAACATTTCATAGAAGAGCCCCTGTAAGAAGCATTCTACTTTTCCTCTGAAGTAGGTAATTTCAAAACGTATGTTGCCCAAATCAGTATTAGTAGTTTTAATTAATATTTAAGGAATTGTGTAATCACACTTTTTTAAATAAATGTCTTCAATTAGATTTCATATTCCACTTCAGGTTTATTCATTTTATGTTTACATATATATTACTAAATTAAGGTTTCATCTACCACCCAACCAGCACACTGCCACAACGTGCTTTTATTGCCTGAGAAAGACATTTTATGACTTCACAGAAATACTTAGAAAAATGTGACTACTGTGAATTAAACTATAATGATAAAATATTTATCATGCTTTGAATTGCTAAACCATTCCTTTGTGATAACTGAAAGAATACAGTACAATAAAGAAAACATTGGTGTTTCTATTGTCCTGATACAAAGCTTTCTGAAGTAACTATTTAGTTCTTCTTTACAGGGGTCTGTAACAATAATAGTAATAATAATATAAGGCTGGCTGTATTCTTGAGCATAGTGTTTAATCAGCTGAAGGCCGTGGAGATCCCTACACCTGCTTAGCAGCATGTATGTAAAGGCCAGCTGAAATCAGAGCCTTTATGTATTGCTCTGTTGGAGCTGCTCACAGTACATCTGCATGGCAAAGTGAGAGGCTGACAATCTCATATTAAGTAGTGGAAGATTTTCCCTGGAGTTGTGAAGGTCAGCAGTTCTGAAAAGGAGGCTGTGCTCTGGGAGCTGAGTGCTGGTGTGGGCTGCAGGTCACAGCAGAAGTGCAGCAAGAGTAAATAACATGAGCAGGAGCAGCCAAGAAAGCCTGAACTACCAGCCACTGGCTCCTACCTGCTGGCAGACTGGGCTGGGAACCACGCTCAGCTGAGGGAGACTGGCTGTAAAGGAACCAAACAGATGTAAAGTCATTTTAAAAATTCTACAGCAGCAGCATTAATCCCAAAACAGGGTAGTGAGGATTCCCATATGACTACTTTGCATATAGCTCATCAAGTGAAAGCCATAGCTTCTCATAAAATGATGGTTTGTTCAGCCTCATATGTGATTTTTCTTTCAGCTGTGTCCTACAAGCTATTACTAAATACATTTAACTTATAATGATTTGTGCAAGGGAGAGGGAATGATTTTCCAATCAGGCGAGGGAAAAAAGTTTTTGAAAATGATGGTGTATTGAAATAAGATTTTTTTTTAATTATTATTATTTATTTTTGTTCAACCCTTGGTGCTGCTGTCACTGGTTACATGATTGCCCTGAAAGCAGCAGCCAGAGATATTCCCTAGAAAACTAAAGCAGCTTCTTTGGCTTCTTGATGTGACTGGCCAAAGGAGAATGCTTATTTCCAGATTAGCATTCTCCTGAGATGTTTGGGGTTTTTTAAGCAACATCATTTTGCATTTACTGTGTGATTTCCAGATGAGGCAGTGGAGACCCAGAGAGGCTGAGCCATGTCTGAGGGGTCAGGCAGCACTGAGCACTAGAGCTACAAACTGAGCCTCTGCTTGCAGCAAGTGCTGGGAGGCAAGGTGTCCCAGCCAACAGCACAGGCTGTCTTGGGAATGGTGTTTCTAGTTCTCGGCTCCATTTGTTGATGTTTAATCTTGGATATATACCCTTTACAAGCAGCCCTTTAATAAATAAAAGGAAAGGTCCCATTCTTTAATGTGTCACCTTTAAGAGCTGAAGAGATTAAATTATTCATTTTTGATCTGGTGTGACTGAGAGGATGAAGAACTAAATTGGACTTGAGGATGCTGGGTTCTCTTTCTCACCTAAAGATCTGCAGATTAGCCTTTGAGCAGGGTCTTCCCCACTTTGGGTTTCATGGTTTCAATCTTCTAGTTTGGCTTTCTTTTTAAAATTATTATTTTTAAAACACACAGCCTTTTCAGTCTTTTTTTTTGCTTATTCTATTTCTCTCATTGCCCACTGCAGGAGCAGGGATTTGTACAAATAAATCTACAATTCCCTAAGAGCAAGTGCAGGATTTTTTGCTTTCAGGATAAATAAAACCTAAGAAAACTTCTGATTCTTCTGATACCAGTGGCAGTGACCCATTACCTGTTGATAGCTAGTCTTTCACTCTTTTGGATTGTCACCAGAAAATGATTAACCCATCAAGAACTTTGCCATGTGTCACCCCAGGGCTTTTTGATTTGCATTCATTTAGACAGGTGGGTTTTTTGTTCTAATCTCTAAATAGTACTTAGTTGACCCATAGTTTATTTATGCAGTTTATTATATTTTGGAGAGCAGCAGGATAATCTGAAAAAGATAGAACAGTACAAAAAGATTCCAATTTACCTGGTAACATCACCATTAAAATATCACTTAACTCCTTCCTTCACCATATTGTCCAGCATTGAATATAGAGCACTCACTGTTTCCATCTGCTGTTTAAGTTGTGGGGTTTTTCACCAGACAAATGCTAGTGAAAATCAAATTAAATATTTTAGCATCAGGGAACATTAATTTTTTTCTTGAGAGCAGGAGATAAAAACACCCCCACAAGTTAAGAATGATGTCTGGTCTTTTTACAAGCAAGGCTAACTAGAAAAAATTCTTTCTGTTTATCTGTGCCATCTTCTTCTGCTGTTTATCATTAACCCCCTCCCTGCTGTTGGGTAGAAGAGGCTCTTGTGTGAACCTCCCAGCCCATTTCACCCCATGTGGTTACCAGCAGCCACTCTTCCCAATTCAAACTTACCTCCTGGATGGTGATGAAACACCTCCAGTTTTATGTGTGAAACCAGCTAGAGTTAAGTGACAGCACCTACCCACACAAATACATGATGCACTGTAGCAATCAGGTGATTAGCACCTAAATGAAGTAATTGTGCTTACAATTAATTGCCTTCTTGATTGATCACAGCCAACACAGAGGAAATGTTTATAGAAGTTTCTATGTGGTATCAGCCCAATAACAGAGCTTCAACTTCAATCAGAGAGCATTAAGAGTGAGTAAGTAGCCTCATCATTATGAAGGAGAATAAGAAATGAAGTTTATATTTCTCTTTTCTGCAGGCTTTTCAGTGGTGAGAAAAAATACACACTGTGGTTTTAGTGACAAGTGGTGGTATTTAAAAGGAAAACTTTTAATGTTAAATGTTAACACAATCTATGAATACTTCCCTGCACTGTTGTGTGGAGTATGACAAGACAAATTGCAGCCTTTCCTGCAGGAAGCTGCTCTTCCTGAGGTGGTTTGTATTCATCCTGAACCACCACTGAGCATCTCACAGGAGTATTGTGCCTGGGTCTGGACAGATGTGCTGTACATCTCAAACTAGCTTTCAGGTTTCAAGTCATGCTGAATTTGCAGCCATCCCTTGCAGCTTATCATACATTCATCCCATCAACATGAAAAGCTATTTTCTAGTGTTAACAGGCTGGATTTACTATCTCACTGGACTCATCAGTTAGGTAGAAAATTCCTATCTGCCTTGTTTTTGCCAAAACCAGAAAAAAAAATGTTTCAGTGCCACATCAGCTTTGTGAGCCATTGCAAGCATGTAGACATGACAGTATTTTGATTATATTTTTGTAAAATTTTGTGGGTTTGTTTGGGGTTTTGTTTTTTTGTTGGTTTTTTTTTTTTCCCCATGCATTCTTCATTGGATGCATCAGGTTAGTATTTTACTGTGAGACAGGTCTCAAATCTGCTGAAACAGCTTCTGGATCATGAACACCCCTGCATTGCAGAGGTGGGAACCATCACTGAGTTAGTCTACTCTTAAGGTAGAGTGGATGAAATAATGTGTTGACATGCATGTAGTTTTTGGGTGGCTGAGCATGAGTTGAGCTGGCTTTGCTCAAGGTTCCCATCTTGGCTGCTTTATATCTTTATCATCATCTAGTGTGTTTCACTTGTAAGATTCCCCAGCAACTGGTGGTCATGTTTGAGTTACAGTTCTTGAAATGAAGCCATGGTCTTACACTTTTTGATTAAAAAGAGATGAAAAACTTTTTTCAAGTGGGATGGTTAAGCCACCTGTGTAGCTGTAGTTGCTGGATGTTCAATAGTTCCTATGTCAGTTCTGTGGTTTGACTCTGTTAGAAACCCTCCACCATTAACCTGTTACATAAACTGTTTATTTTGTTCCCATGTCATTGATATAGTTAAAATAATTGGCTGTGGTTCACTAGATTAATAATTTTTCTATATAGACACTATATAGAAATACTGATTATCTTTTCTGTGGTTTGTAGATCAACATTTCCTCCTTATTTTAATCCTGTTAGAATCCCTATTTTGATCCTGTTAGAATCCCTATTTTGATCCTGTTAGAATCCCTATTTTGATCCTGTTAGAATCCCTATTTTGATCCTGTT